>BGPR01022850.1:10700-24885 GCA_013235015.1 Araneus ventricosus | reverse complement strand
AAGGTTCTAAAAATCGTTTAACAGAATTCAAATCTACATTACAAAACTGAATAATATTTTTAAAAAACGTGAACGTGTGTGCGTGACATCCTTAATTCAACTCACCCGCAACCACGACATACGTCCTCGCATTCATGCATCCGAAGAAGAAATAACTTAACTTGGCGATATGTATAAATGCTCCGCTTGTTGGCGAAAACGTAATCCATACATGCAACCATACAGCAGGAGAAACCTCTCAATTGCTTCCCCCGTTTTCCTCCCCCATTTTGTTCTGCGGAACCTTAGAATAGTGCCTATCTATAAGGAGTCTGTTCACAGATTCATCATTAACATGTGTATCAATGAGTTAACTGGTGAAGTTATATCATAAATTTTATCAAGCAAGAAATTAAGTAATTTTAATCAATCTCACTATTCCAAGAGGTACTACAATATATTATAGAATATTTTAGTATTATTAAGAAGTAATACTGTCAATATTAATCTTTAAAATTTATATTAGGTAACGTTTGCTTTTACTAATAAGCGTGTTAATCTAATCGCATTATTATTATTTTTTTCCTCTTTTACTCTAACAAATTTTAATGAGTTAGTCAACAATCGACCCTTTTTTGTTTTACCCTTGAAGATATAAACTAGTGAAACATAAACACCTACTTTAAATCATTCACATAACTATCATTGAGCACACATTTTAAAAAACCACCCACAGAATCCAATTCCAATTTGCCGGTCAAGATACGATTACGATATTATTAAATCGATTCACTCCCTAACTTCCTCGGGAATCGGTCACTTATACGGCGCTATTCACCAATAGGGATGACGAATATTTGACGAACTGTTATTTTCTACGTAATATCAAAAAATCACAAATACCAGTGATGAATACTACAGTCAAAAAGGTGTGATTCAATTAAAATGATTCATTTTTAATTGAATGTGCATAAAGTGGGTTTTTTTAATTTTAATTTCATATCTTTTAATATACTTTTGTAAGGTTTTAGTTCGATATACTGTCAACAGATGGCGCCACCAAATGCTAATCTAAAAACTCTCACAAATGTATGAACTACCCTCCCCACACAGGGAGACATCAACACACCCACTCAGGTCGGGGTTGGGGGGAACAGCGTCTTCACCGTACAGATCCATGACCCATGGGATTGGGTCTTTGGTCACGGCAGATCACCTTACACCACCTCGCTATTATTTTATCACATTTCGCAGTTTCCTCGCTTCCTGTTCAGTGATGTGGGGTGGGTAAATACCCAGTGGGTAGGTAAATATTTTTTGGGTATATACTCGGGTATTTACCCAAGGCCTGGGTAAATACCCAAAAACTGGGTATTTTGCGAAAAAAATGAAATTCGAATGCTGATTCACAATGAAACATACAGAGTTATATAAATACCTCCTAAAAATGTATTTGCAAAAAAAAAAAAGTATTTGTGAATGGCCATTTAAAATTAAACTTAAAATTTATAAATACTCAAAACTGGATATTTTGCAAGAAAAGTATTTGAGGATGGTATGACTTAAAATGAAGCATTAAATAAATACCCTTACACTGAATATTTTGCGAAAAAAAAAATTGCATTTGTGAATGGTGATTCAAAATAAAACATATAACATTTAAAAATACCTCCAAACTGGATATTTTGCAAAAAAAAAATGCATTTCCAGATGTTGATACAAAATGAAACATAAAAATTATAAATACCCCAAAACTGGGTATTTTTTTTTAAAGTATTTGTGAATGATGCTTCAAAATGAAATAAAAAAAATAATATGTACTCCTAAACTGGGTATTTTGTATTTAAAAAAGCAGCTTTGAATAAATTATATAAACAAAAAACAATTGCTATCAGGATTCAGAATGAAGTATTCTAAAACTTAAAAGGGATCAGGCGATAATTTAGTTTTTACGGTTTGAAAGGTTTTTTTTTACGTCAGTATTGTTTGATGAAAAAGTAATTTAAAACGTTTATTATTTTATTTATTTGTTTTATAATTATTATATTTATCTTAAATAAAATAATATTATATTTATCTTAAATTATTATAATATCTTAAATAAATTAAATCTTATGGGAAATTTAGAGACCAGAAAATGCGGAAAGTCTGTAGCTATTGTTTTGTAACCATTTGAAAATAATTTCAAAATATTTTTTTCTTTTGAAAAATATCACAAATTCACAATTTATTATTATATAATATTGTATTAAAATTTATTATTATATAATAAATTTTAGCAAAAAAATTCTCTACTTTATTAACTTTGTCTTATCTTAAACTATTTTTGTTCTCGCTACTACTTTTCAAATGGAAAATTTTTTTACGATCCCGTTTTATCCTAAAATGCTTGTTGCGGATCCAAATTCGGGGGAAAAAAAGAAGAAAAAACATGGGGATATCATAGAATATGATTGCAGGCTACGTGAAAAATTTTCGTAAACCCATATTCAGGGCCGTATTAAGCTCTGTAGGGGCCCTTAGGCAATGCAAATTTCTGGGCCCCATTTCCCCTTCTAAACCAGAGGTTTATTTTAATTTTAATTTAATCTTTATATAAGCAGTTTTTAAGTTACGCGTATAACGACAAACTTATAATGGCTTTCCTCTTCATTAAGGGTGGGGAATAGACGCAATGATTAGATGGTAGAAAGATTTGATAAGGTTAAAAAAGGAAAATTGACATCCAACTTTAATTTTAAAATTTTAGCTGGTAAATGTTACGCTGTATACTAAAAAGGATGTATCCAAAAATTAAGTTTTACAATTTTAGCTTTTAAAGCGCAAAAATAATATTAAGAAGTACAGCTGAATTATTTTCCTTTAACTAAGATATTTATACAAGAATAATACAAGTATTATATTAATACTGTTATTATAGAAATACAATTATTAAAAAAATTTAAAATTTTGTTCATAGCTTGATTCATCCAAATTTTTACCTAAGATCGATATTTAAAATATTTTAGCTCGAGATAAAATTCAACGCATACACTTTGATAAAGTTCCTTTAATTAAATAAGCAGTGAATAATTCAGACAATTAATAAAAATGTCTATAGAAACTAAATTATTTTTTTAAGGAAATTTAAAATTTCTTTATTTAGTTCTTCCATTACATTTTAAATATATTAATAACAGCTGCAAAATTATAATAACTTTCTGAAACTTGACCTGACACGCACCAAAATTGTATTTGATTTAACACTAGCCGCCTGCAACATTCAACAGGTTCTTCCCCAGATGGAAAAAAAAAACACCTTTGCACGTAGTTTAAAAATGCAATTAAGATTATTGTTTACATTAGAAATTTTGAGGAATATAACGAAACTAAATATAACGAAACTAACTGAATATAACGAAACTAAACCTAGTTACGCCACTGAAAACAGTGCCGTTTAAATACCTATACCTATTTTTAAAATGTTATGCTGATGGACCCATGAAGACTAAGTTGTGTATAAAAGATATAAATCAAATTAAACACAGAGTATTCATTATTAACAAGCTGTTCACGAAAGGTGATTAGATATATCATAAAAAATATATTTATCAGCCTGAAAACATTCGCAGTGTATTTCATTTCATAATTAAAAAAAACATTTTGCGCCGTTTAGTTAAATCGTTTGTCTAACAATTTTTAAGTACATTAAATACTGTAACAGAGAACGTAACAAAACAAAAATTTATAAATAAAAATCACCTTATTTAAAAAAATATCATGTTACTCTTTTCAGGATTGCTATAAAAAGAAATCTTGAAATATATATGAAGTCACTCAAAAAAGTATTGGGACAATTGGCATGCATAACATGTAAAGCTATTTATAAAAATATTAATAACATTAAAACAAAAACAAAATTAATCAAGAAATGCTTTAACATTTGGTATACAGTATTATAAGGAAAATTTTCTTACTATTTTGGAATTACAATTTGATCTAGCCTTTTAAATATAATTTAAACTCAAACAGTTGTCAAAAAAGTATTGGGACAATTTTGAAATGAGAAATTTAAGAAATATATAGAGTATCAATAAAATTTAATTTACTGCCACTTTTTTTTAGACTATAATTTTAGACATAAAGTATCAGCAGAAAAGTTTGCGTATGGAGCAATGACGAGAAACAAAGATATTTCAGTTAATCTATATTTACCTCGAATGATTCTGTTGATCGTTAGTTTCAGTAGATGCTTTAACAATGCAGTAATTTTCTACCGGATTTCAGAAAATAAATTTGATTTTCTTTGTGTACTTTGATAATGAGTCTGTTTCAAAGTTATCATTACACCTTTTATACTGTCATATTATATTTTGAAAAATTGCTTTTTTGCATTTGTTTTTAAAAAGGCATCATCTTTATAAATCTTTGACACTGCCCATCATATCATGTAATAATGTCACCGAGAACATACAATATCTCAGTTATCTCCTATAAATATTATGTTCTGATCATGCACACCAATTATAGGTACAGCTGTTAACAATCGACAAATCTGAATATAAACTTCATTTTATGGTAAAACACCAATTACTAATATAGTACTGGAACAACAATTGCATTTCTTAATTACTAATTTTAATAATCAAGATTTTAATTCAGCCCTCTAACAATGTTAAATAATGTTCAACAAACTTACTTGCATTTCCCAAAAAATGTGGATTAATGATAAAGGGTTGAACTACTTAAAGTTTGTACAAGAAGAGAGAATACCAAACTGAAAACATATGCCAGAAGTTTTAGTTAGATAACATCACATTTGGAAGCAACATTAGGATTTTGTTTTTGGTAAAGATCCCAAAAATTTTGGGCTATGGTTAGACGACACCTCAGCAAGCATCTCACTCCACAAACTTCTAAGTCACACCCAAGGGATATGCCCATTTGACTCATATTTCAACAAACTCTTACATTAATGTAATATTTTATGCCATAGATATAACTGGCTAAATAGTAACTGGAAGAAAGAGTTTGGAGAGGAGTCTGGCCAGTTATATATAGTACAACACCTGATGGCCAAAGCAAACAGATAACATTAACTTGATTTTTCATTTGATTCTGTGCCTGCACATTTTGCCTCCCAGATATTTTTTTTCTTATAGTAAACAGTCATTTATTATAATATCTCAAAAATCTTTGTAACAGAAAAAAAATATATAGTATAGTACAATAAACAGACGAAGTAATAAGACGAGCAATAGTTATGAATGGAATGTTTCCATGGTTTGGATTCGAGATAATGTGAAGTTACATGATATCTGTATTTACGATACAAATATCTTAAAAATTTACTTCCACAACCAAACAAATTCATATAATTCAAGTGATTCAGTTCTATATGAGTTCTTATTAAACATTGTTGGGTATAATTATTGTCTGTTTCAATCACAAGTTTCAAATACTTGAAACTTGTGACTTACAGATTGTTTAAGATTTGATAAGTTTCAACAATTAAATTAAATTAAATAATTGAAACATGAATGAAAAACAATGTTACAAGTTACTTTAACGTAAAAAAATGACACTTGCAGAAATCCGAAATTTGATATATATAGAGACGATAGGCTTTCATATTACAAAAAATATTCCAAAGATTTTAAACCCCTGGCGGAAGATTTTTTAAGTCACAGGGTCATGTCGGATTTCCTGTTTCCATAATCTTCTCGACGAGATCCCGAGACAGAGGAGGAGGATGGTGGGGTAGGTGACCCTTTTGTGACATATCTAGAGGTGATAAGCTTTCACATTGCATAAAAATTGTTCAAATCGGTTCAGTGTCAAAACCAATTATTTCATATAAAAACTAAATTAGGGCTCTGAAAATTTGAGACACACGAGGGAGGGATTACATCATGTTGTATATTAGCCCTAAATTATGGTAATGAATTATAACTCGGCTGACGTGTGGTGTGAATGATATACCAAAACGTGTCTCAAAGGGTGTGGCAGGAGAAAAGTTCTTCAATTTTTTTCTATTTAGGAGGTCAGGTGGGGTGGTAGCCCTTTTGTGACATATCTAAAGGTGATAGCTTTCATTACGCATTATTCAAATCCAGTTTCGTGACAATTATTTCATATAAAACCAAATTAAGACTCACAAAATTTGAACTGAGGAAGTTACATCATGTTGTATATTAGCCCTAAGTATTAGATTATAACTCCAACTGACATTAATTGTGAAGATGTGTAATTATCTCAGAAACGTGTCTCAAGGGTGTGGAGAAAAGTTCTTCAATTTTTTTTTCTATTTAGGAGGTCAGGTAGGGGTAGGTGACCCTTTTGGCGACATATCTAGAGGTGATAAAGCTTTCATATTGCATAAAAGAGTGAAATCAGTTCAGTGTCAAAACCAATTGGCTTCATATAAAAAACTAGAGAATTAGGGCTCTGTAAATTTGGGGTACACGAGGAGGGAGTTACATCATGTGTCTCAAAAGGGTGTCAGGAAAAAGTTCTTCAATTTTTCTGTTAGGAGGTCAGTGGTGACCTTTGTGACATATCTGAAGGTGATAAGCTTTTCATTGCATAAAAATTGTTCCAAATCGGTTCAGTGAAAACCAATTGTATTTCTATTATAAAACTAAATTAGGGGCTTTATAAATTTTGAGACAGACGAGGAGGGATACAACATATTTATATAAGCCATAATCAGAGACCTTAAAGATTTCGACCCTTTTCGTTTCCCCCTGGCGGAACAGTTTGAATTTATCAGGAGGGATTACAATAGGTTATATAATGATAAAATAATCCAAGGCAGCCTAAATTGAGTAATCAAATTCAGCTGACATGAGTGGCAGAAGATGTATATTCTCTCAAGAAACGATGTGTCTCAAAAAGGAGAAAGGTTGCTTCAATTTTCTGTTAGGAGGTCAGTGGGGGTAGGTGACCCTTTTTGTGACATATCAAGAGGTGATAAACTTTCACATTACATAAAATTGACAAATCAGGTTCAGTGTCAAAAGGCAATTATTTCATAAAAAAATTAAATTAGGGCTCTGTAAATTTGGGGCAGGGGAGGATTACATCATTATATTATTACAAATTATGGTAATGAATTATAACTCATTTGATGGCGGTGTGAAGATGTGTAATTATCTCAAAACTTGTGCTCTCAAAAATATTAGGATGATTCTTCAATTTTTTCTATTGCAGGAGGTCGGTGGGGGAGTGGGTGACCCTTTGCAGCGACATATCTAGAGGTGATAAAACTTTCACATTTGCATAAAATTGTTGGAATCGTTCAGTCTCAAATATTACAACAGGTTATATATTAGAGCAAAAATAATAGAAATTAGCCCTAAATTCTTGTAATCAATTATAACTCCAGCGTGTGTGAGATGTATGGTATTTATCTCAAAGAAGCATGTCTCAAAAGGTGTGAGAAAAGTTCACAATTTTCTATTGGGAGGGGTCTAGGGTGGGGTAGGTGACCCTTTTGTGACATATCTAGGGCAGCTTTTCATATTGCATAAAAATTATTTCCAAATCAGTTTTCAGTGTCAAAACCAATTATTTTGTATAAAAAAAAACTAAATTAGGGCTCTGTAAGGAATTTGAGACATACACGAAGGGAGGATTACATGTATTTGTATGTAATCTCAAAAGGTGTGGGAAAGGATTGTAATTTTCTGTTAGGAGGTCAGGTGGGGTAGGTATTGCTGAGCATATCTGAAGTAAGCTTTCTACATTGCATAAAATTGTTCAAATTGGTTCAGTGGCAAAAGGCTCAATTATTTCTGTAAAACTAAGTGGGGCTTTATAAATTTTACTTGGGAGACAGACAGGGAGGGATTACAGCATGTTGTATAAATATAATCAGAGGACAAAGATTTCGATAGCCTTTCGTTTCGCCCCCCCTGGCGGAAGAGTTTATGTTATCAAGGAGGATACAACAGGTTATATAGTAAGTAAAAATAATAAAGTAAACCCTAAATTATGGTAATCAATTATAACTTTCAGCTGACATGTGGTGGCAGATGTGTAATTATCTCAAAACGTGTCCTCAAGAGACATGGAGAAAACATTATAAAATTTTTCAAAGTCAGGACAGTGTGAAAACCAATTATTTCAAGAAAGTGCAGGACTTTATAAATTTAAGGACTTTACGGGGAAGGATTACAATATGTTGTATAATGAGGATATTCCGTTTGACCACTGGTTTCCCCCTGGCGGGTGAGTTTACAAGTTATCAGGAGGGATTACAATGGTTATATAATGGGAAGCAAAATAATCAAAATTGTAAGGTAATCAATTATAACTCAGCTGGCAGTGTGGTGCAGAAGATGTGTAATTATCTCAAAAAAGGAAAAAACGATATATCAAAGTGGATTGGCCAGGAGAAAGTTCTTCAATTTTCTATTGCAGGAGGTCAGTGGGGTGGTGACCCTTTGTGACATATCTAGAGGTGATAAACTTTCACATTTGCATAAAATTATTCAAATGGTTCAGTGTCAAACCAGGTATTTCATGTAAAAGTAAATTGGGCTCTGTAAATTTGAGACACACGAGGGAGGATTGTCATATTTGTATGTCTCAAAAGAGACAATGAGGAGAAAAGTTCTTCCAATTTTTCTATTGGGAGGGTCAGTGGGGGTAGGTACTTTTGACCTTATCTAGAGGGCTGATAAGCTTTCACATTTGCATTATTTCAGTGGTTCGTGTCAAAAGCAATTATTTCTTATAAAAAATTCATTTAGACTCTATGAAATTTAGGAACGCACGAGGGAGGGATTACATCATGGTTGTGCTTGGCCTAAATTATGGTAATGAATTATAACTCAGCTGAAGTGTGTGGTGAAGATGTGTAATTATCTCAAAGAGCAGTGTCTCAAAAGCGTGTGGGATAAAGTTCTTCATTTTTCTGTTGGGAGGTCGGTGGGGGGTAGGTGACCCTTTTGTGACTATCGAGGGTGATAAGCTTTCGCTGCATAAAATTGGTATTCCAAATCGGTTCAGTGTCAAAAATAATTATTTCTTATAAAGAAACTAAATTAGAACTCTGTAAATTTAGGACACAGTACATCATGTTATATTAGCTAAATTATGGTAATGAATTATAACTCAGCTTTGACATTGTTCTAACAGGAGTATTGTAATTATCTCAAAACGTGTCTCAAAAGGTGTGGAGAAAAAATTTCTTCAGAATTATTCTGTTAGGGTCGGGGTAGGGGGTAGGTGACCCTTTTGTGACATATGAGGGTGACAAGCACCATTGCTTAAAATTGTTTCAAATCGGTTAGTCTGAAATAATTTATTTTAAACATAAAAACTTCAATTAAACTTTATAAATTTGAGACACACAAGGGAGGGATTACAGCAATGTTGTATATAAATATAATCAGGGGATATTAAAGATTTCCGACCTTTTCGTTTCGCCCCTGGCGGAAAGAGTTTTACATGTTATTAGGGGGAGAGTTACAGCAGGTTATATAATGAACAAAATAGTAAATTAAGCCTAAATTATGAGTAATCAATTTATAACTCAGCTGACGTGTGGTGGCAGAAGATGTGTATAAAGAGGTAGAAAACAATTGGAACGAAGCCAAGTCAAGAGCTAGTCCTGGAAAAGAAGCGTTGGGAGAAATAAATGCGAGTTTGTACAGAATGAAATTCAAACCACCCATTTACCGATGTTTCTCCAAAGTATTCGATCTGAAACCCTCAGGCAACCTCCGACTATTTGGGACTCCAGGACGCCTCTTCTGTGCAAGAGTCAGGACGCAAAAGGACTCTGTTTAGTTTTATTGGTGTCAGGAGGCATTGGAAGACTGAAGGTGCATCCCTTTGTGTGAAAGTTACAGTTCTTGTAAAGTTTCTGTGGTTTCATTTTACTGTAATCGGACAAACAGAACAGATTCTTATTTTTCAAAGAGCAGGTTTTCTTGTCTGGAGTTGTTACTAGAGAGGAAGAGGAAAGAAATTTGCCCATGAAGAACCAATTGGCATCGTGAAAAGGCGACACTCGTGCTTTTCTTTAAGCGTTTTTTTTTTTGGGGGCGGGGGTTTATACTCATCGTATTTTACACTGTTTTTTAATTTGAGGACTCAGTCTTTATTCGTCTTTCTTTCGTGGAAGAATAATTTGGAGAAAAGTTGTCTTCTCTGTTTTAGAGTTAGAGAGAAAGTGGGACGTGCATAACGCATCTTGTAAAATGAAAATTCTTGCTCTTTCTCAGAATATATAGATGTCTTAGAAGTGAGTGGTCAAAAGATCATAATTTTAAGAGCTATCAAATATAGAAACAATATCAACATAAAGCAGGCGAAATACCTACATTTCTATTTATAACCAAAAAGTGAAAGAATAAAAGTATAATTTGTATGCAATTCCAGATACTTTTGTGAATGTTAACCACTCGTACCGCGTTGGTTGAAGAAAGCAACTACAATAATAGAACAGTAAAATAATTCTGTCATAAACATTTAAAGGTTATCAGTTCACTTAGCGATCAAAATGCAAAAATGTATTTAAATTTCAGTATGAGATACTTTCATTTTATTTAAACACTAATTTTTATTCGGTGTATGTTTATTATCCACTAAAACTCATTTCAGGATTGCCACGATATATCATCCAATACACGACATTGCAATTATAAGTGATGATTTTAATTCATAATTAGGGAAAAATAGCCTTTTTCAGTTCTTGCTTAATTCTTTTTTTTCTTACCAAAAGGGTAGAAGCTAAGATACTGTAACCTGAAGCCATACAGCGCATTTCGTAATTCTCCTAAGAATTTTAATCAGACGTTCAAGTCAAAAGATTGATTACTCTATATGCTATATTTAAAAGATAACAGATTTTTTGAAGGAAAAGTAAAATTTTCAATTTTTTTGATAAGAAAACAACTTCAAGAAATTAAATATTTTATAATCTATTGCATCTCAAATCTTCTATACCATGCATCCCAATTCAGATCTCTTTGACATATTGAAATTGATTTGAATACCGAGTACAGATTTGTATGCCTTTGTTTGTGTGCTGTGGCTATTGATTCAGATATTTTTTGCACATTTCATTTAGGTATCTCTTTAATTTATTTCAAATCATTTTTATGCATAGTTTATTTCTAAATGCATTTTAAATCTTAGGAAGTAAATGGTTTCGTAGAAATTATGTTTTTTAAATAAAGTTAATTTTTAAATTATAAAAAAATGGCTGTATACATTTACAAATTTGTCTTAAAGTAAAGTTATGTTTGCTCGCTATTATAATATAAATTGTTTATGATTCATTATTATAATAAAATACACGTTAATTTATATATAATAATTTTTTTTATTATAAATAATAAATCACCAAGAAACAAAATAAAGTGGCAAGAATAAAAAGAGATTGAACAAAGTAGCAGTTAGAAAGTCCACTGCCACCAGATGAACTTTCTCAAGACGTCACTCAACCTGAGTGGATTCAAAATAAAAGACAACAGGAATGCTCTTCTGCTTTACGCAAGGAAGCACTACCTATAACAATATTCTAAATGGCTTTCAATTTTTTTGACGGCAAATTAGAAGAAAAGGCATTTGAAACTTGCGTAACAAACTTAACCACAAAATATGCTGATGATATCGAAGCACATTATTTCAAGGACGAAGTGAAACATTTTATTAAATACACAAAAAATGAAAAAATAACAAACCCAATGGATAAGTACAAATTGATTAAATATGGTCTACAATCAACATTTCCCAACGTGGAAACAATTTTAAAATTTTTTCTCACTCTACCAATTTGTAATGCAAGTGGAGAGAGATCGTTTTCAGTTCGGAAACGCGTCAAGAACTATTTGCGGAATAGTATGAGCCAACCGCATTTAAATGAACTATCGCTTTTATTTATTGAAAATGATTGTAGTACAGGAATTCGATTATGAAAAAATTATAGACAAATTCTCAAAATTAAAAGCAAGAAAAGTGACTTTTTTAGTAATTTTATGGCTTTCCACACCTGTTTATGTGTTCATAAATTTTTACTCCGAATTTCAAAAGTAGCATTTCATTGCTGCTACTAATATATCTGACATAATATTTATTTTTGTATCTCCTTCTAAAGTTTAATTTCATTTGTTGTTACTCTTTAGCACTGTAATTTGTTTTATAACCATTGAAGAATGTTTATTTAATTATATTTTTATATCAGAAAAAGTGTGAATAAACTGAATTAGTAAACAAATTTTTCATGGTATACTTTTGATTAGTTATATTATATTTAAAACATATTGCTTTGCTTTAGAATTCCCATTCTCATTTTTTTAAAGAACAGAACAGTTTAAAAGAAAGGAACAATAATAAAAGAAATTAATGATTTACTTTGTAGAAGCTTAAAAAACTATATAATATTTTTTTGAATAATTATCTTAATTTACCTTAAAATACTGTTTTTAAAATTTTTCGGGAGAGTAATTCTATATTTTCCCTCTTTTTTGCCTGCATTGTTATTAGAATATACCATTCTATCCTTTGGGACAAAAGAGTAGACACTGTTTATTCCAGCTCCAAAATTAAATGGCTATAAAATGGTTCTCAGTTTATGGCAAAATTCATTATATTTCATAAAGATAAATTGATGATTTATGAGCTCATTTACCATTTTATAAATGAATAATTTAAGTGAATTTAAATTTAAGTGAAGAAAAACAAAAACTATATTTATTAAAAACAATTTTGAAACTTGGTTCCTGTTAAATATCAAATTTGAATACTTGGATACTGCGATGTCCTACCCACTAGATAGAATCAAAGACCGAAAGATATCACTGTCACTTAATTATTTTAAATTTTAAACCAAAAAATCTCTGTTTTGAATAAAAAAAGATTTATTTATCTATTTAAAATCACTTATATAAAAAAGAAGCAAAAAATAATAGAAAAATATTATATATAAATTATAAAATATTAATTATATAAATTATTAAAAATGCTAAATTATATAAATTAAAAGTATTAAATTATATATATTATTCAAATTGGTTAACGAAGACCAAAAATTGAAAGCATAAATAAGTTATTTTACATTACATTTTTATCATCAATAAAGTTTTCTTTGGGAGGGGGGCCTCAAAATCATTTTGCGCTTGGGGCCTCATATCGTCAAAATCCGCCACTGCCTACCCCCACCGACCTTACGTACAGATATACCTTCCTTGAACAGATATAATCTCCCTTGACCTTACGTATTCTGTTTATTTTATTTATAAATTGAAAAAGCAAATTAATTTCATATTCTCTTCATTTATTCCAAATACATACACGACGCAGGAGCGAACAGAATTTCTTCACGCGTATAACCATAGGTTGCCAAAATAACAAAAGAAAAAAATAACAGTGCAATTTCGGGAACCGCGAAGAGAATCGGAACAAACGATAATATTTTAGGCGATAACCACAACAGAAAAAGACACGGGACGAAGAAGAAAAGCATAAACAAATCCGACGAGAGTCAGCCAAAGAACTTAATAAAAAAAAAGCAACCCTAAAATGCCGGTTGGCAAGCCTCGAGAAAGTTCTTCTACGGGACTAGTTAACAGGTAGTGCGTACAGCGTACGAGCTGTTCCCTTCCCTATCACCTGTCAGTCCGGACCCTCTCTTATCGTCTGCGTGAGAAAATTCGAACTTTCGAACGTGCATTGTGTTCGAGTTTCCGGCACGGTGCAGCTCTCTTTTTTCCACTTCGCATAAGGATACAGTGTTGTGATTTTCATCTGTGATTGCGTATACAATGGGAATATATGCAGATAAACTGGATTCTGTTAATTGACCGTCGCGATCGTAGTGTGATAGATGAAACGCTCAGGATTCAGTCGCATGTAGGTGACGCGATCTCGAAAGTATTGTTCGACCGTTCGAAATTTTATTTTGGATTCGGTGGCAGAGCCTTCTAATGGAATTTACGAGTGTTTACAGTGTGTTTGAGAAGGATTATTACATCTAGGTACGTACTGCGTCTGGTTTTTTTTAGCTCATCTTTTAGACCGGTATATTTTGGATTATATATATTTAAAATATCTTGTTTTGGTGTATTTAGATAAGAAGCTACGATTTTAAAATGCTTATATTTTGAATTGAGTGGTTGATTGCAGAAACCACAAGATTCATTTTTTAAAAATTTCGATATTGTGTTTATACTGTTTCCACATTCTAAAGGGTATTTACATAAAGAGTGAAGAA
>BGPR01022849.1:0-24886 GCA_013235015.1 Araneus ventricosus | reverse complement strand
AACCAGATGAATAAATGTTGGTTTTTTCCATTTTCTTCTTATATACAGACTGTTAGCTTCTCATTTAGTTCCTATCAGTTGCGGGTAACAATGTTTAACAACTGTTTATCTAACTAATTTTAAAAAATTTTCCCCCGAAATTGCCATTTTCAATTTTTTCAAAATCTAGTTGTTTTTCTAAGCTTTTTGCCAATTTATCTTCCAATATTGTGTGTATAACATTAAAACTGTTTTTAAAAGCTTCACCTTGTTCATCCGAACAAGAATATATATGTTATATGTTGTGAATATATGCTCTTACCCAAAAATTAAAGTATCTGTTTACATGTGATTTACAGAAAGATCATTCAACCAGATGAATAAATTTTGCTTTTTTCCATTTTCTTCTTATATACATACTGTTAGCTTCTCATTTAGTTCATATCAGTTGTGGGTGGTAATATTTTAATTGTTTATTTCTGTTTATCTAACAAATTAAGATTTTTTTCCCCCTCGAAATTGTCCATTTTCAATTTTTTCAAAATCCAGATGTTTTTTCAAGTTTGGGGGCAATATCTCTTCCAATATTGTGTTAATAGCAATAGGTTTCAATTTATTTAAGGAGGATGTTGTATTTTTAAATATCATTGAAGTATCTTATGGAATCATCAAAATTTTAAATTAAAGAACAGTATCAAATCATGCATCTAATCAATTTTCATTCTTTCAGTGTGATTTTCTGAGTGGCATTGCAGGATTCTCAGCAAGCTGCTTTCTACTATTATGTCATTCTCATAAACAAGATGATATTTAGTAATTTTTTATTTTGTACTTTCTTGATGGTTATGCTTGATGCCATATATATATGTGTGTGTGTTTTATCTGGGTTTCTGTGGAAAATTTGTTACTTCAGAAAATGTGAGAGGATATTGCTGGAAAATGTTCTGTATTGTAATAGTGTGATTGCTTGTTATCCATCAAAAATTTTGACTTTTGATGATGGGCATACTTGTCAAATCTTTGAAGTTTGATAGTGGATTTCAGATTGAACTCTTGAGCAAAATCTTTTATCTTGCCAACTTTTCATTTTTGTCTCGGAAAAAGAAACCAAATTAATGAACAGTTGAAATGACAGTCTAAACCGAGGGATTTAATGTGAACAAATGAATTTGTTTACAAAATAATTCAAACTTTCAATAGAAACAGTAGGTAAAAATAATCTGTCAATATTGTAAGATTGTTTATTTATAATTTTTATTAACCAAAAAGAAAGTTTTATCTACTTTATAGATAAATTATAAAGTATTTTGTCTCATCTGACTACAGTCTGAAACATTTACTAGCTATTGCAAGTATGTCATTCATGTTCCATGTTTTTGTGGGTAAAGGCAGGGACATTTCAATAGAATGTAGAAAAAATACCACTTTAAACTTAATAAGAACTAATTAAGTTTTGAACTTAATATAAAAGGATAGGATTTTCAATTTTGTGAGTTATTATTTTTAATTTTCCTATTTGGTTCGATGATTCCTTTTGGAACCTCCTGGGAAAGAAAAACTTAATTTCCACCTCCTTCTCTTATGAAGCCAGAAATTCATTCAGAAACTTGCCCGGAATTTAATAAATTTGTTGAGTGATTTATCTCTTCAAATCAATGTGTGATTTATATATAATTGTTGTAAATTAATAATGGTACATTGATTTCTTTTTTAATAGGTGCCATGAGAAATATCATCTTTTTGGCAGCAACAGAAGTGCCAAAGATAGGAACGGAGGAAAGAATATCGGAGCAATGCAGACATAATAAATAAATAAAAGGGTAAAATGATCATAAATAAAAATATATATGTGTAAAATAAAAGTGTAAAGTTCTCTTTTTGCAATTCTTTTGTTTAATCTTTCTAGAAATATACAGATTTATAGACATCTTGAGTGCAGTACTGTAATGTTTACTGCTGTGTAAAGAATGAAAAAAGTTATTGGAAGGAAATTATAGCATTAATTTACACAATTTTGCATGTCGCACCTTGAATGCAAAAGGGCTGCAAGTGCGAAAATTTGGAATGCTGTTTCTCTCTTTTTTCTGCTCATTTAAATTGGGAAAACAAAAATGTTTAGCACCTCTGGCTCTATTATATTCAATACAATATTTTCGCACTTTCTTGCGTTCAAGGTGCGATATGATAAAATGTGTTGGTTACTGTTTTTGCTTTTTGTAAAGAGATCATGTAAAGAAGAAAATTATGCATTTTGCCCAGAATATGGTACTGATTTCAGCATTTCCCACACTAGTAAGGACAACTTTTCAAACATATAATATGCTGCTAAAAATAGTAAAAGCAATAAAATAGTTTTTTCTGAAAGATCAGAACAATTTAGAAGTTATCTGTGCAGAATGTCTTCACTTAAATATAAAAATTGTTAAAATTCCTATTTTTTTCAATGTGCATAAATTTTCCTTGTATAAAACTTATTTTTGCAGGGCCTAGCAAAAATCTGTTTTTTTCTTCTTTGAATGTTGGCATGAAGCTCATTTATGCTTAAAGCTTTTCTTTGTACATTAAAAACATATTTGTTCTTTGCACTGGGCGGCCATATAGGGTGCGTGGAGGCCCCGGTACATAAGGGGCCTCCGACAGGGGACTGAAAATTAACATTTTTTGCTAGCAAAAAATATATTTATAAGCAATTATTTGTCAACCATAATATTATAGATAATTTACAATTTTTATCATGAATTAAAGCTTATCAAATTTTAAAATTTATTGTTCATGGAGCTTTGCAGTTTATAACTGTAACACATTTAACCAAAAAAAGTTATGCCCAATACTCTATCCAAGTGAAAGAACAAGAAAATTCGGACAATTTTGATTGTAGCGTCAAATTAAAAATTGTCTGCATCACAAAAAACTTTATTTTAATAATTTTATGAACTATAACAAAAAGTATTTTCTTTCAGAAAATGTAACAAACTTTTTTATTATATTTTGTGAGTCATCAGTGGAGAGTTCATAATAAACGTCAAATAAATTGGCTGTATAATTTTTGAAAGTTTTGTCATATTAACTTTGAATTTAAAGTATCACAACTTCCCTAATTATAATTTGATTCCTAATTATTATTTCCTAATTATAATTTGTTAAATAGCTGGAAAAGTGAATTATGCAAAAGTGTCATGCATTATTTTTTGAGGAGGGGCCCCTTAAAACATTTTGTGAGGCCTAAGTTGTTAGAGCCGCCACTAGTTCTTTGGCATCTTATAAATTAAAAATATTAATAATTTGGTATTTTTTGATGTCCATGTGCTTATTGCAGGGGTGATTGTGGATTTTTTCCTGGTTCTTCATATTTCTTATAAAAAGATTCATGTAGCTACAAAAATAATCCGTCATGAAATGATTTTTTAAGAAAATGAAAAATAGGGCTTCTAATTATATTTTAAATAAAACATTTCATCCTAGAACTCCGTAGTATAGATTATAATTTGTGCAGTCCGTATTAGAAGCCGAAATTGCGAAGAAAATACGGAGAATCCGTAGTTGTTTGAGTCTTTGGTACTCTTAAATTTTAATTAATAGATTTATCATAAAATACCGGAATTCTGGTATTAAGGATGAAGAAAATACCGGATTTCCGGTATAATAGCAGAACACAATCACCCCTGTTATTGCCAAAACCTTTCCAACCTAAAATCAACTGTCCATCTTTTTTAAAAAAAAAACAACCATTTATTGAACAACCAATTTTTCAACGTACACGCATCCAAATCTGTTTGTATATTCATCTAAAAGCTATCGGAAATTCATCGCCATGAAAACACACTGCTCGGTTTTCTATCGTATCGGCTAGCAAAACTCATCCGATATCGATGATCTGCTGATCTATGGCCGATGAGACATTTCGGAGCAATTCCCGATGAAAATCCATCCCTATCCGATGAGAATCCGTTCATCGGCCGATCATTGTGTGATCGGGTTTCGATGAAAGGCCTTTCAATGGCCGATGACATTTTGCTACTAGGGGTATATCCAACGGTAAAATTGTTATGACAATAATAACTAATGAACTGCAGCAATATTTAGATTACATCATTTTTGTAATAGTTAAGAAAGGTTTTTTTGTAATTTGTATGAAAAGCAAAAATTTCGAAGTTGAAAATTAAATTACGAACCATTGTTTGCAATTTCAGGGTCCGTATTATTTTCTGCTTTCAGAAAATATGAATAGACATCATTCCATGACCAGCCTGTTGCTCCATTATCAGCCCATTGATCGTAATCTCTCTTATTGCCTCTCACATACAACATGCAGTTGATAAGACTCGAACCACCGAGACCCTTTCCCCTAGGCACTGAGAATTGCTGTAAAAGACAAAAATAGAAACATATTTCTATTCTGATATTCTTACTGATCATGGGTTTTAAATTACTCCACACTCCTTCTAGTGACGATAAATAAAGAGAGAATAAGAATGAGTCAACAAACGCCGATAATAACTAGTATTTTTCCTCAGACTTCCAGCGGTTGTTGGGCATGTGTAGCTGAAGATACTACATTCCGTTCATCTAGCTTGGGGCGTTTTTGAGTTATTGTGTTCACATGCACGCCGATAGACAGACTTCCAGTTGTCTGATTTCATTCAAAATCTGATAAATCTGTACAAATTTTATTATAAAGACGACGCACCGAACCTCATTCGTCTAGCTTTTTCCTAATTTTAGTTACCGCGTTCTCAGATGGACAATTTCCGGAAATATTTTTTCCTATGTGATAGTTTCTTTAATTTTCTATATATATATCAATGTCATGAAAGTCAAAAAATGTTGAAATAATAATTGTATTTCTATATTATTTTATCTTCCCCTTTTATATATATATTCCACTTTTGTTTATTTTCTCTCTATAAGAACTCTCGGCTTTTTCTTACCGCAGATTTTTTTCTTGACATTTTGTTTTATGAATGTTTATGTTGTATATGTTGCTTTTACATTTCTGCTATGTTTGTTTCTTATTTGTTATATATATATATATATATATCAATGTCATGAAATTCAATCAATGTTGAAATTAAATGGAAAGACTGTAGTTAATCGGTAAAAGCGTATAAATGCTCATCAGGTTAAGTAAAATCTATACGAACTGCTAAAAAATTAGAGAAATCATAATGTTTACTGCGAACAGTGCTGGCCTAAAGCTAAAAGCACTGTCCTTTACCCCTAACATTATGACAGACCAAGAATTCGAATGGAATACCAAATATTAGAAATAATTTTACGAACCTAAAACTGAGGGATGCAGCCAACGGGAGACGTGACAAAGGAATGAACCTAACGCGTCATGTAGCGTCCGGATGTTTACGAAATATCAAGTTAATTTCTTTTGCACCAAACTTCTAAAGTTGGGGGAGTTTCGATTACGATTAAGAAACCGATGGAAACAAAGATGAAAGCGATCTACATTGAGAAAACGATTTTAGATTAGAGATATGATGATAAAAAGGAAAAGAGTGTATTTAAATATTAAGGTGTATTTAAAAATTAAAATATGATGATAAAAAAGGAAAAGAGTGTATTTAAAAATTAAGGTGGAAACGGTAAGTGTTAAATAATATTTGAATTTGAAATCCATTAATAAACGACTTAAAGATGCGTTTTCGAGATAATCACATTAGACCTGTCTGGCTTCAGAGACCCTACTACAGTATTAGAACTGCGCCAGCATAGCTCTAATATGCAATCCTTTACTTGCATCTTAAAGCCATTAATTAAAGGTTCGTAGAAGGAGATAGGAATTTCATAAGTATTAAGGTTATTTATAAGCTGCTGAATTTGTTTCTTGATTGAATTTTTGTCGCTGCATGTTTTGTTAATTCTTATGAGTTGATTAATGACAGTATTTTTGTAAATTTTAGAAGATATATTTGAGTTCCAAAAAATATATCTATTGACATTGAATTTAAACTCGTTTCTTTTGTCATAAATATTTATTTTTAAAGTATTTTGGCAATCAATAATTAAGACTAGAAAAATAACTGTTTCTTGATAGCTATTGGTTTGGATTAATTTAAGTTCATTTGGATATAGATTATTATTAGTTGTATTGAAATCTTTATGGTTAAAAATAATGCGGTCATCAATGAATCTAAGGAAAGAGTGTAGAAATAAATTGGCAAGTAGAAGAAAAAGTGAAGAAATAAATTGGGAAGTAGAGATGAATAACTGGTCCCTTGTGGGATACCTTTAATTTCCTGAAAGATATTTTCCCCGTTGAAAATAAAGTTATTGTGAATACAGTAATATGTAAGATCTTTCCAGAATGTTATTGGGATGTTAAGTAAGTTTTTTAGGTCGTAGAAATAATTCATTAAGACTTCTTGTAATTTATGTAATGGGATGCTTGTGAAGAGGTCTTGAAACTCATAGGTTTCTATTGTATCTATTTTATTATTTTTAAGGAATTCGATAAATTTATTATTGTTTTTAATTATCCAGGTAAAATTTTCGTCTTCAATAAATTTGAGGATTATGCTGAGATATTTGGAGAAGATTATTCCAGGTTTATTCATATAGGTGTTCGTACCGCAAGTAATGTATCTAAATTTAATAGGCTATTTATGGAACTTAAGATAGATGACAGTATACGGAAGGTTGTTATTTACATTGTGGTATCCAATTTTTTTGTTTAAGGCTGAGATATTTTTCTTAATAGTGATGATATTAGATTTACACTGTTTATAAGTTTCTGAAGATTTTAGTTCCTTATCTAATAGTTCAAGATAGAATTTCTTGCAGATTAATGCGCAGTTGCCGGCTGCCTTGTCAATAATGCTTATAATGAAATATGAATATATATATAATTCAGTGTCTCTCTGTATTTCGTGTGTTTGAACCCTATACCATTCACAACTCTTGACGGATTAGAGCGATATTTGACACACATGTTCATTAGCATCTGGAGGAATTAACTACGCTATAGAAAAGTTGCTAAAGTTCCCTAAAGGGGGTTTAAAACGGCTTTTTTTTCACCTTTTTCCGCCATAACTTTGTAATATATGATCACACAGAAAATATTCATACACCATCTTAAAATTCAGAAGCATTAGCTTTTCAGTGACACTTGCTCCATTTTCCTACGGCGTTTTCTCTTATTTTTAATCAACTTTGAAACTTAATTGAAACACAATTTGTAAAAATGCTTTCGTTTGTTGGAATCTTAACCTAATCACATCTTGCGTGCTTTTGCCAAAAGTTAAATTGTTTTCTTCAGATATTTTCACTTTCGCACGCAGAATATAGCAGCTTTTAATATTCGCGCTCTATAATTTACCTTTGAAACATTGCTTTCTATAATCTTTGCACTTTCTTTTACTGTTTCCCTGAATTTTGTCTCATATTTCAGCGCTTTTAAATTTTTAATGGTCTCATTAAGCATATCATATTTCTTGTAAATAACATTATTTTTTTGTTTGACCTCATTCAAAAAGATCATAATTCACTTCAAACGTTTGTCAGTTTTTGTTGCAATGTTTTGGTTATTATCGGTCGTGCCGTACAATAAAGTTTATGCTTTGTGATTACTATTTTGCCGTAAGGTATCAGCTTTGTGTCTGTATGACGTCCCACATAGCATGCAGATTTGCAGCAAGTGTGATTTTTTCTGGATATTATCTTGTTATGACAAACTTGACGCGACAAGTTTGCAGCGAAACTCCTGCAAACTAGCACAGCATAATCGACCACCCCACATGCAAAACAAGTTTGTTGTGAATTTGATACGACACTTTACACACCACGACCTGGATACAGTTGTATATATCTGGTTTTTATTCTTTGTCTGTTTTGAAAAACATCCTATTTTTAATAACATCTCCTAGACGGTCCTTCTTTTTATTAATTCAATAAATCAATGATAATTTGAAAAAACTAACTAGGTCTTTTTTGAAAAAATATTGCTTTTGAAAAATTCTCCATCCCAACTTTTACTAAATATAAAACTCGCACTTTAAAGAAAACTATATATCGCCTTTTTCTTAACGTTGAAACATTTTAGTGTTTATAAACAAAATTAAACCTAAAAAACAGTCAATGTTTGTTGAAAAATAATAACTTACTTTGTGTCCCAAATGTTTAAAAGTAATTACTTTTGAATCCTAATTTCATAATTTATTCCATTAGCAAAACGTATTTATTAGCGAAAATCGCACTCTCTTTGACTTCAAATAATATTCTCAAATTTATTAAAAATTAAATCAAGACATAAAAATAAGATGTAGCGCAATCCCTCTTCTGCGAACGAAGTCTTGCTGCTGTAATGGTTAAGGTGACAGGTTGGTAACCGAGTTGTCCAGTGTTCGAATCCAAGGTTTGTATGCGTATTATCTTTTTGCTACTGGTTTACAATGAGCTTGATGCGACAAGTTTACAGCTTGTCGTATAGTGACTTCGAAGCGTGCGATAACTTTTTTCAAACTTGTTATGAACTTGCAGTCTTGCCGCGACAAACAAGCAGAGCGAGATTGCTGCAACTTCCCTGCAAACTAAAATTGCTATATGGGGCCATACAAATTGTTGGCATTAAGTACACATATATAAAGTCATGTACTTTATGTGTATTTAATGTAGATATATGATGAATGTGAATGATGTAAGAGAGACATGGATAAAATGTTGGGTTTTTTGCTTTTAATGGTTTTTTAAATACCATAGAGAGGCAGTATTGAGAGTAATAAATGTTATTTATAAAATGGAAAATTGACTATTTCTAGGTTCAGCGACTCTGCTTTTTAACACATTGTCTATTTTCTCGCACCTCTTTCAAAATCATACGTATAAAATTTATCAACGGACAGAAACGCATTGCATTTTGAATTTTTAAATAAAGGTTTATGGTCAATATTTTTATCTTCGTAGTATCCATATTTCAGGCATTATTTTTGCATTAACTATTATTGTCATATCATCATATCTCAAAATGCAAATATTATATTTAGAATATTTTTATTAAATATTTGAGAAACCTTGGATATCAAGGCAGTGATGATATCGAAGTAAATATCCCAAGTAAAATAGTCAGCAAAAAACCTTTAAAAAAACCTTCAGGAAAACTGCAGGTATTTGGGACAAAAAAACTGCATCTTCCCTTCATATTTCTGTCCGAAATACCTGCAATTTTCCTGAAGGTTTTTTGCTGACTTTTTTTCAGATGGAAAAAAACCCTGCGTCTTACCTGCATGTTTTTATTCAAAATACCTGCAGATAAAAAAGAACCTGTATCTACAGGTAAGTTTTAGACAAGGAAAACCAAACTTCACAAAAAAGGATTGATGAGTTTAAAATTCAAGCAAACAAACTCTTTTGATGTTTCTGCCTGTAAGTGCGTAATGGATGTGTATTGCTCTTGTAGAAAGACCCCAGACATATGCGAGTGTCTAATTTACATTAACTGTATGTGTGAGGAACCTAACAATATTCCCGTCATTGAGCAAAAATTTATCTACCTTCTGAGGAAGCATCGATTAGGGAAAATTGGTACTTTATATACAAAGGAGAAAAAAAGTTGAAAACTAGAAGTAAGAGAAAAAGCAACACTTTAAATAGGAAAGTTTTTAAAGCCATTATCAATTCTAGCCGTGACGGACGAGCCTGATCCTTTAGATAAAATGTAGCCAAGTTGTTCGGCCGACGTGGGTACTGATGATGAATACAAGCCAACCTACTCTGAGAAGTAATCTCCGCCACAGTTGAAGATTAAGTTTGACGTTACAGAATTAAATAGTGATCGCTACAGAGTATGTGACCGTGAAGAGCATCAAGTTTGCTTCAAGACATTTGTTTAGTAGCTAATACTGATACTTCCAAAGTCATTGATAGGTATAAAATTAGGAGAGAAATGATACACAATAGAAGTTATTTACAAAACAACAGTCAACAATGTGGCATTTATTTGATGGAAGAAATGGTGATATCTTGTAGAAAGGATTGAATCAAAGCAATTTAGTCGAACAACGAAAGAGGAGTATTATTCTATCATCAAAATATCTGCTTTCGTTTATGTTTCCTATGTTTCTCCGTACTCTGTACTACATCTAATATTGTATCAAACCTAAATAAATAAGGAATTTCACTAGAAGACTTGGACGTCGTTGGATGTGATGGCACTAATATTAATACTGGGTAGAAAAGTGTGCTATTCGTCACCATTTTTAGTACTTGGTTAGGGAAACAAAAGCTGCCAGTAATAGATTCTCAAACCAATAGATTGTGCAACCCCAGAAGAGGGCAGGAAATATTTAAGCAAAGTCCAGAGATAGTTAGGAGTACGTCAGTCAATGAAAAGTAGGAACTGTCCAAGTGATTAATCAAATCATGAACCCACCCCAATCCGACATTCGTCATAATCATAAAAACTATAGGAATTAAAATAAATATTTGCTATTTTTTAAAATTCAGAAAAATTGTCAAGATATTGCATTTTTTCGTAAATTTCAAGGGATTTGTGCGATCGGGAGATATCTCTAAATAGAGAAATATTTTTTTTCTTATGTAGCAGTATCCGTTTAAACTTTTTTGCACTGTAGCATTAAAAAATACTGGAGTAAATCTTTAAAACAACTACTTAGAAACAGTGAAAGTATCCATTTTTTCGAATATTTAGATGCTAGTGGAAGATATTATTAAGGATATTATCGGAAGATATTATTAGATTAGAATAATTATTTTGTTCTTTAAGTATCCACCAATCGCAAAGTTTCCGCGCTATAGCGACTTGAAAGTATGAACTTGATTTTTTTCGCTCCACCCTAGTGTGCATAGCATAAAAAAAGGTTAATGAAAGTTTTAAATCGTCATCAGCTTCCGGTGAAACGGAGTGAGCTGAAATCTCTCTTCGTCTTCATCAATTTCTGGTTGATCTCCTAAATGCCTTCGTGAGTGAGTCTCCTAGGTAAAATGTATACGATACTCGATTGTATAAGTTACATGATTCTCCACAACTGATTTAGAACCATAATTTTCCTTAAAATTACAAATTTCTTGCATTTTACGAAACGGTCCTTAATTTTTGCACACCAGTGTTTTATATCTTTCATTTACAGGGTGAGTTTTATCTACCTTGCAACTTTGAACTGAAATATTATTCGAGTCGCTGCAGATAGCCCTACAAACATTTTTTTTGAAAGAGCAAGGAAAAGGAATTTAATAGAAATTGTTTTCAAAGTGAAAACTTTCAGACGTTATATAATAGCACAATCACCGAGTTCTATTTGAAAGCCGATTACTGTTAGCACAAAATTATAAATTTTTTTAGCGATGATTGAAAACTCAGTTTTAAATATGCAAGCACAAGATGCATTATAATTAGCATATTTAAAGTTTTAAATACACATTACAATATGATTTTCATAATAATACAATAGAATTCAATAAATCTAAAATGGCAAAATATGATCAAACTAGAAAAATACTCTAAGATTAATTTTAAGTAATACCCTGTTTGGATATCCACCACCTGCCCTTTTCTGTGGTGTCGATAAGAACTGCCAATCGTTATCCGTCAATTGGGTGAGAAATGCAGCCGCTGGTATTTCTGAAACAGGATCCACGTGTCCACCGGCTTCCAGCAACAGGACCTTCACAAAGGGATCTTCAGACAGACGAGAAGCGAGAACGGAACCCGCAGACCCGGCACCAACTGAGGGGAAAAAATGATTCATTTCAATATTTTCTGTGAATTTCTTGATGCACTTTTAATTTTTTGTTGCCTCATTTTGAAGCCATATGACGGCTATTTTGGAGGTCCTCGAAATTTTAGAGTACTATATTGTGAGAAAGTATTGTAATCATAAAAATAATCTGACCTTTGTTAAATGCACATGTTTTAGATCTCTCAGAGACGGAAAAAACTTTTTCTACAAGTATGTCTATCTGTATGTAGCCTGTTAATTGGAAAACTCAAGAAGATAATTAGTTAGATGAATGAAATCGGATACGCATTCTTTAGCCAAAACTGCAGATTTTTAACTGATTTCGGGCAAATAGGCGAACCAGAAATTTGTCTGCATGGAAGTTCGCATATTGTTTTATCATCGAAATTGTAAATTATTATCAAATTTTGGACCAAATACTTCAAAGAATTGACGTGTGTCTGTCTGTACACTTACTTATTTATTTAAATTAAAGCACACTACAGAGATAACTCCATTTACAGAGTGCAATGACCAACAAACATACAAAGATCACAAGCCTCAAAGAGTGAATCATAAAAGTACTAAAAAATGCATTAGAAAAATGTTTAATGCAGAGAATACAAAAGTTCGAAGCATAAAACCATGATAATTATAAATATGTAAAAGTATAAATGATTTAAAACGAAAACACGCAATCACAAAAGAATTAAAAGACACACTAAGATTCCAAAAGTGCATGTTACATACCGTCACATTAATATAATAAAAACGCATACACACAATTTTTTTAAAAATTAAAACATTAAATAAAAAAACCATTTTAAAAAAGCAAGGATTAAAAAGATAAATATATACAATCACTAGATCCTAAAAAACACATTAGGGTTTGAAGAAGAAAAAGGACACGAGACATAAAAATCAATTGCAGAGTAAAAAAAAATTGAACACAGACCCACGCAAAAACACCAAATAGCGGCTGAATACATGAGAATACAGAAACGTAGAACGCATAAAAAATCTTAAAAATTATGAACAGTCAAGCGTAAAAACGCAAAATAAATCAGATCATGTATTTAACACTCTCACTACGACACCCGCCCCAGCCGGCTTGGTAGGTTCTATACGAGCCAGGCGGATTTTCGGGCGGGCAAGGGTCAAACTAGGGGTTTGGGTAGTAAAGCGAAGTTCCCACAAGGGTTTCCTCGGGGAGGGGAAACGTCTGCTATTCATGGCTGACAGTGATGAATTGATTTCACCTGCGGGAAGCTTCATATGTTTTCAGAAAGAATTACACGCTGAACTTTCAAAATAAGTTTCTGAAATAATTTTACCCTGTTATATTTTTTACTAAATCTGTGTTTATTTGAATGAAAAAATATTAAAGTTAAGAATACAGTTTAAAAATTTAAATTTCTTAGAAATTCATTTATTAGAGTAAATTTTTTTTCGAATTTCTTGTAATGAAGACAAATATCATTTTGTAAGTTAATAGATTAACAATGATTCCTTCAAAACGGGTTAACTTTTACTCCAGAAAATATAATTAAAATGATTTACTCATGAATATGTAATTTTTTGATTCACTGGGCTTGATTGAAGGATTCAAGATTTTAAATATAAACGAACAAAAACAAAACTCTCGCAAGCTGTGCTAAATTTTATTAGTGATGTACTTGATTTTCAAAATTTCTTGTAATTTTTCTTCTCGATGACAAAAAAATACAACAGTTTTTATATTTTTATAACTTAATTATAAATTAATCGATTAACTGAACTAAATTTCAATTCCTTACAAGAGGTGTTTCATAATTGCAAATTTGTATTAAAGATTATTTCAAGATTACATAATATTTATAATAATGAATTAAAAAAGATCAATCAGTAAGGAATAATGAAAATAGAATGCTTTTTCCTTTATATACAACTAAAGAAAAGTGTACATTTAAAAATTGTTTTCATTAAATTTGTTTTTTCTTAAAACAATGCTGTAAATGTTTTGGTCAATAACGTGTTAAATAAAGGCACTAAATTTTATTTCTAAACGATAAGAAGTCATATTATAAAATCATATATCAGTGATTTAACTTCATTTTTTAGAAAAAGATAAGGATTGATGTTTTTCTACGTGACGTTTGAGGGACCAATAATTAAAACACATTCACTCTAAAAGCTTTCCGAACTGATTCAGGATTTGGAAAATTGGAAATTGTCGGAAACATTGTTTAGTCAATTCATTAAATTTTAGGCAATCTCAAAAATTAAAATTCATGCAAAAAATCAAAAACTTGACTGAATTTTTACCGGCCAAATAAACATTTAGAAAAAAAAATAGCTTCGACTAAAATATTTTACCTCAAACAATTTTAAAACATGGTAAAACCCACCGAATCTAACATAGTAGATTTACTACTTTCTGAGTTTGCTGCTTATATTGTTGATAAATTACTTTATTTTATATTCTTTTTATTTAATAAAAAATTCTTTTCTTATAAATTAGGTATTAAAAATACTAGTTGAAATTCAATTAATCACATAGACTTTAATCTTGAATCAACTATCGTGAAATATAATGAATGGTGTATCAGTTTTGTTAGTTAAATCCATTTACTAAATTCCATCTATGTTATACTCTTATATATAAATCACTTACAGTACTCTCAATTTTCTAGTTTATCTTTTTTCGTACAAAGGAAATATAGACGTTCGCAATTCTATTTTATTTCTTACAAACATTTGCGCTTTCCTCAAAAATAAATTCCCTTAAAATTGTTTATATTTCTCCCCTAGTCTAAGAAAGATGCTTGTATTTTTCATACAGAAACATATGTCTCTCTATGTGAAAAGAAGTCTGTTAACCTGTTGCATTGTCATTACAAAATGTACCATCAAATCAATCACCGAATGTCGCTATAATTAGCGTTAAAAATGACCAAGGAAAGAAAACGCTACATCTGGCCTTTACAGTCTATTTCAGAATCATTTATCTAGTAAGGAGTGGTAAAATTACTGGAACATGTGTCAGAGATATTTTGCTATAGAATTGGAAGCCTTGCTTTGTAAAGGAGCTTATTTTCTCTTGTTCAGCGTGGATTGAACAGGACACAACTGAATTCCGAAGGGATGTTCAAAATATTCCCTTTTTATTCTCAGTCATTTCTGAAGGTTACCAGTTTAGGATGCAACAGGTTAATTTATCTCTCTTAAAAGGGATACCATTTTTGTGAAAAAGAATTGTGAAGAATTATAATCCAAGAGTTTATCAAATAGCTAGTAAAAGGAATATAAATAGCCATGACAAATTTCATTTCCTGACTAAGGTGCTACATATTATTTTATAATTAAATAAATTGTTTGAATATATTGAGCAAAATTACATTAAAAACAAAAATATTATAAACCCCTACTATCGGGGTAACAATTGAAAAAATACCATTATGTTCTCCATCGAGGACTGTATCATTCAACCAGCGACCCCAGTCTCTAGCCCTGGGTCACGCTCCAGTGCGCTTTCGACCACCAACTGTGAGGAGAAAAGGGGAGAAGGCGGACGAGTCCATTTCACGAATCCATATGTCAACAAAACCTCCGTATACAAAGGTAGTAAGATTTTGAGGGCCGCTAGGAGTCAGAGGGTTAAAAGTTGTAAACAATTCGATTTAAAAACACCAGGGGGACATATGATAAATGTCAAGTTCATCAGAGAACCTGTTAAAAGCTCTATAAAATTTTTGCAAAGAAAATCTGTTAAAATAATTAAAACTCGAATATACATCTGGAAAAGAACTTTGGTTTCTTAGAGATATGATAGGCACAGCGAAATTTAGAGAGCTCAGTATCTTACTACAATCTATCGAATCTTTAATTACTTAAAAAAAAACAAGATAAAGATGTAAAAACAAGATAACTGAAAAAACATCACGTCTCGAACATAAACTAGGCATATTAAAGAATATTAAGTAGACGTGAAGAAGATATATCCGGCAAATGAAATCCATTTTTTGTGTAAAGTAAATATCGCAAGAAGTTAGATTGAATTTGCTCAATAATTTCAATTTTATTTCGGTAATTGGGATGCCAGATATTACTACAATATTCCAGATTGGATCGGATATGAGTGTAGTGCAATACCTTCAAGGCAAGTCCACTGGAAAATTCCCTAGTTGAAATATTTAAATTCCCTTAACGACCTAGATAAATAATATTTGATATGTGGTCTTTTGATTAAAATTGTAGACCTGTATCTAAAATTGGAAGCAATTGACAAAAGAGAGACTTCCAAAATACATACTTAGTATTCTTCACTTAACTACGATGCACGAAATGCGTCGCTTAATGCTAGTGTACGAGAAGGTCTCCCGATAATTACAAAAGTGGACGAGTTAAGCAATCAGGATCCAATGATCAATTTATGAATGCTGTTTCAGGCTGTACGGAAGAGTGTAAAATTAAATCTCAAATATTGAACCAACTTCATTCTTTTTCTCAATAGAATGCTTTTAATTTAATAATTATTTTGCAACAGATTATTGCATTTGAATTTTTTTAGCAGAGTATTGCGAAAACAGTTACACTTTCAAACTTGGATTTTAGAGTTGGTTTCGAATTGCATAACTTCATCCAACTTACCCTTTGTTGTACAATTTTGGATTTTGAAATTAAATTATACACTGTTATACAAATGAGAAAAAGAAACACAGGAAAATAATTTAAAATATTTTTTTGAAGTTATATATATTTGGACGGGCCAAAAGAGTGCGGAAAAGTTGCGAACTCTCATCATTAAAAAGTGTGCAAAATCTTATAACTCAGAATTGATACCTTCTGTCGCGTCAATGAGCAGACAGTTGAGACTAAAAATGGTCAAATTTCAAGAAATGTAACCATTAGAATAGAAACTTGAATCAAACTTTGAAACATACAAAATTACAAAAGCACTATTTTTTTGTAATATTTTTTGTACTCAAATTGTGACATTTGTTTTCTGGATTCTAGTGTAGCTCTGATAAATGCGTCCCTGTTTTACGGTCCAACTCTTTTTCTTCAGGCTTCAGTGACAAGTTTCTTAATTCTTTCAACTGCTGGCATGTGTGAAGGAAATTTAATAAAGTCCCAGCCTTCCATAGGCACATCGTATTGTATTATCTTCAGAAGTTCATGAGAACTGATCTGTCTGAGAGCCGGAGGCGGTGTGACATAAAACGCTTGCCAGTCAATTAGATCTACTTAGTCTGTAGCTCCAAAATTAATAGCAGGAATAACGAATCAAAGAACACAATTTCCTTCTGGGACAATTTTAGCATTTATGAATATGTAACCAATGCACTGTTGGACGATTTTAGCAACCTTATTTTTCTGGAATGTGACGGCACATTCATGAACACTGGAGTGTTTAATGGTGTAATTCGAAGGCATGAATTGAAATTTCATCGACCAGTCCAATGTATTATCTGCTTACTTTATTTCAACGAGTTTCCATTACGACACATGTTTGAGCGGAAGTGTTCTGGTCCCTCGTCTTACAGGGAAGACATTGGGCGAAACCTGAAAGGATGCGAGAAGCTGCCACTTGTTGCTTTTAATACTATTGAATATGAATTGTCAGGCATTGTTCCCACCAACCTAAGATGTGTTCAGAAATACCTATTAGACATTTGCACAGCCATTAGTTCTGGCGTTGGTTCTTCGATCTAGCGAAGTGTCAACCAGGCAAGTTGAATTTGTCCCGCTGGCTAACAACTGCAACTCGAATATTGAGGCTTTATATATCAACATCAAACCCATCAAATGAGTTGATAAATTTGGTTGAATTAATTCTAAGAATTTACGCAACCTCAGGATTCCGAATTAAGGTTCATTATTCTAGACACTTGTGGCATTTCATCAGCTTATCTCGATACTTGCCTAAGAAGTATCGTAATATAATTCAACCAGTTATTTCTCACAACGCTTACTTTGCGGCTCTAGAAAATATGCTTTTGGCTATGTTAACTGATGAGAGATACCATATTAGAAAACTTGCAGCAAATTATCAAGGCAAGGGAAATTGTCCTAGATGGTAATTGTCTTATTCCTGCTCTTAACTTTCAAGCTACAGATTACGCAGATATCATTGACTGGTAAGCTTGTAATGTCACACTGTCTACAATTCTCAGACATGTCAGTTCTCACGAACTTCTGAAGATGATACTGGACGATGTGCCTATGGACGGCTGGGACTTTATTAAATTTCCTTCACACACGCAAGCAGTTGAGCGAATTGTGAAACTCGTCATTGAAGCCCCCAGAAAAAGAGTTGGACAGCAGAACAGGGATGGATTTATACAAACTATATTAGAATCCAAAAAACAAAAGTCACAATTTGAGTGCAGAAGAGATTACAAAAACAGTGCTTCTGTAATTTTTTATGTTTCAGAGGTTGAATAAAGTTTCGCATTATAATGAGGTAAGTAAGATATAATTCTAAAATTTTGTAAAGGTTTTGATTTTAATCAATAGTAACTTTGGAACACTACGAAAAAGTGATCAACACAATCTGTGATTTTTTTATTAATTTTTGAATTTTGACCTTTTTTGTCTAATTTTCACAACTTTCTGCCCCTTTCGGTGACAGAACATATCAATTCAGAGTTATAAGATTTTGCACACTTTTTAATGATGGCAGTTCGTAACTTTTCCGCACTATTGCGAAAAGATCTAAGAAACTTCGACTTTTTCGGTGCGCCCTATCTACAGTATTAAAATTCAAATATATGTGTGTATGTCCCGCCACCTTCTCACGAACCGCAGATCGGAGAGCGGAAATTACCAAAAGACGGGGTTTAATTCAAGGAATCCATTTCGGCCATTTAAATTCCGAAATATTAATTAGTAAGAAAGCTATTAATTAAAAACCTGATTTACAACAATACGTTCCATTGTTTCGGATACTTTATAACAATGCTTTTCATTGTTGCAGCGCAATTCAAAATTTTTTTTTATTGTTGAAGTTGTTTACTTTAAAGAATATTGTTACAACAATAATGTTACATGCAATAACGTTAAAAGTTTCAATAATGAAACTGCATTAACATAAAAAAATGACGCTGACAGAAGTAAAAAATGTATTCTTGTGTGTGTGTGGAAGTGTATAAATTCATTTTTTAATCCCGTGATATAACTTCAAACAGAATCATTTTAACGAACTGCCGAATTTACAGGCGTGTTTTGTTCCTGTTAAGTTATGTGCCGAAAGATATAGATTATTTATGTTAGTAATTTTAATCATTATTCACTGATTTCATCAAGTTTAAATATTTCTGGAAGCTGCTATTTTAAACTGATATTTGGAAGTTACTATTTTTGCTTTGTTCAATTCTCTCTTTTTCCGATGCCTAAAAGAAAAAGAGGAGTTACAGGGTTATTCGAGATAACCCTCAACAATGCAATGTGAATAGCGTTGTGTGCTGGTTTTGGTAATTGAAGCAAAGAAACAGGAAAAATTAAATCGCTCAAATAGGGTTTTTGCTAAAAATGTTGTTTTCCGTGAGATTTTACTTTGAGAGTTCAGGTATGCACTGCATCTTGCTTTATGCGTATATAAACTAGAGTTGGGCATTTGAAAAAATATGGATCCCGAGCAACGCAGTTACCTCCTTCCCTCTGTACTAAAGTTAGACAAAGAAGTAATTATGGAATAGGATGCTAGCTGCGTGGCCCGGCGTTGTACGGGCTATCTCAAATAATGCTCCATTCGAATATGCACTGCATACATGAAATCTCAAATTAAAACCTCACGGAAAAACTATATTCGAGCGATTTAAATTTACCTGTTTCTTTGTAAGAACTACCGAAACCCGCACACACCGTCACCCACATTGCATTGTTGAGGGATGATCCATATTGCTTTGTTGCTGCTTTCAACAATGAAACAGAACATGCAATAATATCTTAATCTACTCTATTAAAATTCGAAGGTAAACAAACGTATGTATGTATGTATGTATGTATGTATGTATGTCCCTCTATCTTCTCACGAACCGCCGAACGGAGAAGCGCGCGGAAGGTACCAAAAGATGGGGAATAATCCAGGGAAGCCATTTCGGCCATTTAAATATCGAAATTTTAATTAGTGAAAAAGATATTAATTAAAAACTAATTGACAACAATGCTTTTCATTGTTTCGGATACTTTACAACAATACTTTTCATTGTTACAGCGCAATTCAAAATTTATTTTATTGTTGAAGTCGTTTACTTTAAGGAACATTGTTACAACAACAATAAAAAAGTGACGCTGACAGAAATAAAAAAAAATGTATTGTTGAAAGTGTATAAATTATTTTTTTATCCCGTGATATAACGTCCAACAAAATCATTTTAACGAAATTAAAAGGGGTGTTTTGTTTCTGTAAAGTTATGTGCCGAAAGATATAGATTAGTTATGTTAGTGATTTTAATCATTATTCATTGATTTGATCAAGTTTAAATATTTGTGAAGCTCCTAATTTAAGCTGATATTTGGAAGTTACTATTTTTGTTTTGTTCAATTCTCTCTTTTTCCGATGCCTAAAAGGAAAAGAGGAATTGCAGGGGATGCTGCCAGTAGACGGGAGGCAATTAGAAAACGTGAAAGGAGATTTGTTGAAACTGAAGAAGAAAGAAGCCGCCGATTGCAACTATGGCACAACGTGGCCAGGACAGAAGAGTGGAAGGAACAGAAGAACAAAGAAATAGCCGATTGTCAGACATGGCACAACGTGGGCAAGAGAGAAGAGCCGAAGAAACAGAAGAACAAAGAAATAGCCGATTGGCAGTAATGGCACAACGTGGCCAGAGAAGAAGAGCAGAAGAAACAGACAAACAAAGAGATAGCCGATTGTCAGCCATGCTACAACATGCAAGAGAACGCCGTCTAAATATTATTGAAGGACAAAATCACCATCAGATACAAACTTTTTATGCAGCTAGAACTGTTCTGAACCGAAGAACACAACTGTGGAGAAATGAACGATCTCTGTCTGAAATGCGGAGGGTTGTATTTCCGGGATGAAAAGAATACCAGAGGAATTTACACTCATTGTTGTCATAATGGAAATATAATCGAGCAGGCTTCAGTTTATCCAGTGGAAATGAAAGGATTGATGGATGGCTCCGATGAATTATCAGTGCATTTCAAAAATAACATAAGGTCGTAAAAGTGTTTCAATGGGTGCACAGATTGTACCGTCTACAAAGAGAGGAGTGTATTGCTTCAGAATTCATGGCCAAATTTACCACATGACCTCTCATCCACACCCAGCTGAAGCAGGAGGTGAAAACACTAATACAACACACTTCAACAATATTATATCACACATTAGGCATGTGTCACGTGACCTCAGGTATTATTCGATTTAGCCCGTGCAACGCCGGGCCATACAGCTAGACAAGAATTAGATAGAACAGAGATTCCCAACCTGTGGTACTCATTCCCCTGGGGTTACGCAAAGGACCATTTGGGAGTACGCGAAATAAAGTTGTTAAGGGCGGAAACAAGAAAACATAAGGGATTAAAAAAGTTATAGAACATTGTTTCTCCAAGTCCCTTGGCATTTAATAACTATACCACTTGAATAGTTGATTAATACGGAGTGTAATTATTAGCAATCTTTATAAGTTAATGCAAAATTATTACAATACTGATTTCATTTGTTTTGGCGTTAAACTAATACTATTGTAAAAATGCAATAAAAAATAAAATAAGTCGAGCAGATGTTTTCCAGGCAAATGTCAAATCCGAGTTATTTAACTTTTAAGCTATTGATAAAAACATCTTAGCATAGACGGTGGGGGAGGATATGTCAAAAATTAATCAAGAGGTGCGCGAGGGAATAAAGGTTGGGAACCTCTGAGATATACCTTTCATTTCGCTAGGACACGGAATAATTTTTTTTACAAATCTTTTACAGGGAATGATGCATTATTCGAGATAGCCCGTGCAACGCCGGGCCACACAGCTTGATTGTCAGACATGGCACAGCGTGGGCAGGAGAGAAGAGCCGAGGAAACAGAAGAACAAAGAAATAGACGATTGGCAGTAAAGGGACAACGTAGCCAGCACATAAGAGCCGAAGAAACAGAAGAATAAAGAAAAGATAATACGTTTTGGGGGGAACGTAACGTTTAAGTTAGCGACAATATATGTAAAAAAAATAAATCGGAGGCGGGCATATGAAAATTAGTAATAAAAAGACTAGATTTGAAAGAATATTTACATTTCTTGGAGAAAGTAAGTGACAATATTTGTTGAAAAAAAAACGGAGCCGGGCATATGAAAAAAATATGGATCCGAAGGCCTCACGTGATCTCACTTCTCTCCGCCCGGGAATATCCCATTCGTCAAGATTGCCCGTGCAACGCCGGGTCGTGCAGCTAGTAAATATTAAAATCTGAAGGTAAACAAACGTATGTATCTATGTCCGGCTATCTTCTCATGAACTGCTGAACGTAGAAGCGCGCGGAAAGTACCAAAAGATGGGGAATAATCGAAGGAATCAATTTTGACCATTTAAATTCCGAAATTACAATTAGTAAAAAGATATTAATAAAAAACTAATTTACAACAATACTTTTCATTGTTGCAGCGCAATTCAAACCGTTTTCATTGTTAAAGCAAATACTAGCTGCATGGCCCGACATTGCACTGGCTATCTTGAATAATGCGTCATTCCCTGGCGGAGAGAAGTGAGGTCACGTGACCAGCGTTGCTGGGGATCCATATTTTTTCAATTGCCCGCGCCAAGTTTAGTAACACCTGAAGCATGGCCCGGAGTTGTACGGGCTCTCTCGAATAATGCGTCATTCCCTGGCGGAGAGAAGAAGTGAGGTCACATGAACAGTGTCTATATTTTTATATATCTATAAAAATATAGCTGATCTATATTTTTCAATTGCCCGCTTCCAGTTCATAAACGCATGAAGCAAGATGCACTACATACATGAAAACTCAAAGCTAAATCTCACGGAAAAAAACATTTTTAGTAAAAACCCTATTTGAGCGATTTAATTCACCCTGTATCTTTACATCAATTGCCAAAGCCGCATAAAACGCCATCCACATTGCATTATTAAGGGTTTCATATTGCATTGTTGGAGTTTTCAACAATGAAAAGTATTGTTGTAAAATAGTTTTTAATTGATGTATTTTTTACCAATTTAATTTCGGAATTTAATTGGTCAAAATGGTTTCCTTGAATTATTCCCCATCTTTTGTACTTTCCGCGCGCTTCTACGTTCAGCGGTTCGTGAGAAGAAAGCAGGACATAGATACATACGTTTGTTTACCTTCAGCTTTTAATATTTACTAGCTGCATGTCCCGGCGTTGCACGGGAAATCTTGAATAATGGGATATTCCCGGGCGGAGAGATGTGAGATCACGTGAGTCCTTGGGATCCATATTTTTTCATATACCCGGCTTTTTTTTCCAACAAATATTGTCACTTACTTTCCCCAACAAATGTAAATATTCTTTCAAATCTAGTATTTTATTACTAATTTTCATAACCCCGCCTCCGGTTTATTTTTTTACACATATTGTCTCTAACGTAAACGTTAATTTCCCCCAAAAATGTAAAAAATCCTTTCAATCCTATATTGTTTAAATATAAATTTTAAATCCAACATTTTAATTACCTTATAGTTAATAACCCAGCGTTTCTCGGAATCCACATTTTTCATATGCCCGCCTCTGTTTTTTCCCTACAAATATTGTCACTAAGCTTCCCCAACAAAAGTAAATCTGTTTTGAATTCTCTCTTGTTGGATTAAAACTTTCAGTTCTAGCCTTTTAACTATTTTAAAGCAGTTTGGTTTGAATGAAAACGCGAGAATTCTTATGCTTATAAATTAAAACAGATGAGCATGATATTTGTTTTGCAAAAGAAAAAATAAAACGAAATAAAAAATAGCAACGGTAAACGGTTTAATAGTACACCAAACTGATAAATTAAACACCAGAAGCATATATTTTCGTCTTGCCCGTATTTGAATAATAAAGAAAAAAACCGGATAAAAATAAATACATATTTCCCCCAACAAACGTAAATGTTGCGAAACACCGTACGTCAAAAAGAAAGAAAAATGCAGGAAAACGATTTTTTTCATTTTTAATAAATACAAACACGAAGCTCGCTCAAAAAGAAATACCAACTTCCAATAAATAATTAAAAAATGCAAAACCGGAAGCGAAAACCACTAATAGGAGAAAAAAGAACCCGCCTTGAATGAATTCACCATGCTGCCAATAGATGACAGCACGTTAATTCATTCATTTGACGTTTTTAATTAATATCTTTTTAACTAATTACAATTTCGGAATTTGAATAGTCGAAATGGATTCCTTGGATTATTTTCCATCTTTTGGTAATTCCAGCTAGTTTCAGGATTCAGTGGTTCGAGAGAAGATAGAAGGACATTCATGCATACGTCTGTTGACGTTCGAATTTTAATAGGATACATGATAAAAGTTTCTATAATGGGATATCTCGAATAATGCGTCATTCCTGGAGGCCACGTGACACATCTTGTCTGACCAATCGGCCATTCCTTTGTTCTTCTGTTTCTTCGGCTTTTCTCTCCTGGCCAGGTTGTGTCATGTCTGACAATCCTCTATTTCGCTGTTCTTCGGTTTCTTCCACTCTTCTCTTCTGGCCGCGTTGTACCATTACTGTCAACAGGCTATTATTTTGTTCTTCTGATTCCTATGTCCTGGCCACTTTTCGCCATAGTTGAAAATCGGCGGTTTCTTTCTTCGTCAGTTGCAGCAACTCTTCTTTCACGTTTCATAATCGCCTCATGTCTACAGGCAGCATCCCCTGCAACTCCTCTTTTCCTTTTAGGCATCGGAAATAGAGAGAATTGAACAAAGGAAAAATAGTAACTTCCAAATATCTTGCACGGGCTATCTCGAATAATGCGTCATTCCATGTCGGAGAGAAGAATTGAGGTCATGTGACACAAACGCTTAGATAAACCAGCGTTGCTGGGGATAAATAATTTTTCATATACCCGCGTCCAGTTCATAAACACATGAAACAAGATACATTACATATATACGTGGCCCGGCGTTGCACGGGCTATGTCGAATAATGTGTCGTTCTCTGGTTGAGAGAAGAAGTGAGGTAATGAGACACATACCCAACATTCTCTCCTAAATAAATATGGAGTAAAGAACAGTTCTAGCTGCATAAAAAGTTTGTATATGATGG
>BGPR01022848.1:0-16943 GCA_013235015.1 Araneus ventricosus | reverse complement strand
ATAAGTTTGAAATGTTTAGAAATATTTTGAGAAATAGGGAGAAAAAAAAATATTGGGTCACAAGAAAAAGTTTGTTAAATAGAGAATGCGCTTCGCTATTTGGAGGTTATTTTAAGAAGAAATTCGCAAAATGTTCTTGGTTCCAAGAAAAAGTTCGCAAAATAGAAAAATTCGCAAAATAGAGGTCCGACTGTAAAATTCTTTCAAAGTGGATAACACACACATGTTGTATTCAATTTTACAACACGATCGATATAAACTTCAGTACGAGAGTAGTGCTGTACAGAAATAACAGATTAGATTTTTTTTTTGTCGCCGATGACGGATGACGGAAACTGACGGCTCAGCGGGTGATGGTTAACCAAAGTTTTACAGTAATGTACCAAAATTTGGCAGCACACACCAATAGATGGTAGTAAACATTCTTCAGGCCCGTGCCACCCATCGATTCCAGTTACCCGGATTAAACCCGGACCGGAACGTGTCGGGAACAAGAACGGGGTCCAATCTTCCAGGGGGCCCCCATAAATCCCCACCGAATAAAAGCCTCCGAGACAGATACACAAACTGTTACGCCCAGGCAATTCACCTCGTAGAATCTTATCGAAAACGAGAAAATTTACAACGAGCCCGCCTTCCGCAATCTGGCAACACCATCGAGAATAGGGGAAGGGGTCGGCCGAATCGATCTGCAGAGACGGAAACGGAATAATATATAAATAACTCCCGGATAGAGCGCGGATACAAACAATAAGCAAACAGACAGGCCGGATAAAAAATAAAAGGGGGCGCGCAGCCATAAAGGAAGAAATTTATCCGCTTCTATTTCGACCCTTTTTTTATTAGTTTGTTTATTTTTATGGGGGGACTTTGTTTAGACTAACTTATTTACTTCCCACGGAACTTGTTTCCTTATTGGCTGACGTGAAATGGAGGGAAAGGGGGGAGGGGAAAAGGAAAGTGAGACGAAACGAAACAATCGGATGCTATGATCCGGAGATTCATTTTTTAGGCACCAGGATAAAGCATTTCTTTGCTTTCTTTTTCTCTCTCTTCTTTTCTTCTTCGGAATTCATTTCGGGGTGTGTTATTAAGACAAATGACGGCGGAAGAGAAGCGAGATTTGGGTTATCAAAGTTTACATTTGTGTTCCTCGTAATGAAGAAAAATGTTCTCTCACTTTCGATTAACTGCGTCTGTTTTGACTGCGAATGTTGGCCGTCTGCAGAGGAGAACAGGTTATTCTGGTTTCAGTTCGCGACAGTCGAAAGAAAAATGTGGACAGAGTTTTTTCGAGCGAAAGAAACGCGGCTCCATTTATTTACATTGTAAAAGAGACGCTTCGGAGATGTTATAAACGTACGTTGCAAGAAACGGCATTTGATAATGGAAAATGTGAAAGTTAAAATATGTACTCGGCAAGAATTTGAGTTTATTGAAATGAAAGTTTTACAACGCAATCGCACATCTTTAATAAAAAAAAAAGATGGTAAATGAGTGTGTTTCATTGATTTAATAAATACACCAAGTACAGGAAAATTTGTAGAATGCTTTTTTTATGTGTGTGTGTGTGTTCTTTCCGATTTGATGCTTTGGAAGAGCTTGATATGTAGGGTTGCCATAATTGATACGGGACGTTTTAAGTACTAAATAAATAAAACATGAAAAAAGTGGGTAGGCAATGATTTATTTTACTCCGATAAAAAATTAATAAATTTTAAGCAATCTAATAAAATGAACACGTAGAATGATTAAAATAAATACATAAAAGAATTTATATTCCTGGAGAAGAAGCTGGTCGCCGAAGGCGGCTAGTTTAAAATAATGTCAAGCCAGACGAATCGAGCCTAAAACATTATTATCATGCCACGATGTTCCGGAGTAGTGTTTGGATTATTCTGCAACTTTTTTTTACTACGTCTATAGAGAACTATTGACGGATGTAACTTTCGAAGAAGGCATTCGTATCTCCTAGACTATTCAATTTAAGAAGAAAAAATATATTTTTCGTATGCATCCCTGTTGTTAAGAATTCCACGTATATAAATAATCAAATTCTTCTAATTTGTTTTGGTGCCCACGCCGACTCTGCTTCTCACTATATTACTTCTATTGTGAAACCGCTCGATTCGGGGAACGGGACTCTCTGTAGAAGTTGTTTTGCAGCTCAAAGTATCTGAAGGCAGGAAAAACAACCCGCCGGCCTTTCAGCAGACACTGAATTCTAAACTTCACGCGCTTTTGCACATTCATGCTCCTTCTTCGGAGAAACTCCAAGAAGGTCTTCAATATTTGTAGCTATAAATTTTACCTGACCTTTTTTCGTTTTTTGGTTATTAATTTTTTTCTATTCACAGAAATATGAAAATCTCTCGCAGAATGACATTTTAGAGTTATGAAATAGCACGAGTGACAAAGATATCTGTGCATTTGTAAACGGTGTATGACTTATAAGAAATCAAAAATTAATTGAAGTGATGGATTTGCAGGGATCAGCGGTTAATGACCAAGTATCTGGCAACATTTTCTTTTTATTTTACTTCGAATCGGAAATGTCACTACTTAAGGCTTTCTTACAATGAAGCCAATGAAATTAAATCAATACATATACTATTTTTTTCACTTGAAAATGAAAAAAATTATAAGCTTTCACCAATAAATTAATTTCCTTTTAGAAAATACTGAAGATTTAAATTAGTCTTTCTATACGTTGCTTTTTTTGGACAAGAAAAAACAGTGATGGAATCAGTTTCCGCCCTCCCCGTACTGTTCGTTTTTTACAAATTATTTGAAACCGATAATTGTGACGTACAAAATATTAAAGATAATTCTGACATCAGTCTTAAAGTTTATCCGGAAAAGAACGCCATCTAAAGCAGAGCTTCCTCGCTTTCTTTTCTAAAAATAACAACAAAATCTCACGAAGTAATACATTTATAGCAAGAAATTTGGTTCGCGCAGGAAAGTGTATTCTATAATATCAAAGATAATTCAAAAAATTGAAATATTCCTTATCCATTGTGGCTAAATCAATATCGACCATGCCAATACTATTTAAGCACGCAGATGCAAATAAACGCCCTTTTCACAGGAGCAATTCAATTTCCGCATCCACTTTCGAATCTCCAGTCTCATCTACATGAGCAATGATTTTTGCTAAATGTTTCTTCCCGCGAAAAACATTTCATCGTGGAAATAAAGCCGAGACCGATTTTATCTCGCAGGAAATAATGCGTCCGCATTTCAAAATTCCGAATGCATCTTTCAAACCGCGCGTTTCAACTATTAAGCGACGCATTAAAGAGAGTTTTTAAGAAAGAGAAAAGAGCACTTATCCACTTTTTTCACCTGCCCTAAATCATCTCCTTCCTGTTTAATTTATATTTGTACCGGGGCGGCGTTGCGAGCAAAGCCCCGGCCATTCGGAAAGATTTATCGAAATCATTTGCAATTCCCGGGAGATAAGGGGCCATTCCAAAAGAATATACGAGACAAGCAGACCATTTCAAGGATTTCCATTTCTTAGGGCCTCTCCTAAGAAAAAGGGGGGCTCTCGAGTTTCGGTTAGGTTACATACGCAGCGCCTTAAATCTGCATTTTAATCAACCTGCTTCGAGGATTTCGTGTCAATTATAAGAACCTTTAAAACTCGGGGAGGAATCATTAAAGCGATATAAATAAAGCGCGGCTCCCGATTTTGCTTTATTGCAGACGGGAAGAAAATATTCTGTAGTTTTAAAATATCTGAAGTAGAAAGGAACTTGTCGAAATGAGTTCTGATCTACTCGTGATTTGTTATTCAGGATGTCACGGGGAGATTTATCTGTATAAATAAAAGCGAAACGCATAAACAATTGGTGAGGTACAGCAAACCTTCGATTAACCGTCCCCGTCCGGACCAGGGCTGTGCAGCAAACCTTCGATTAACCGTCCCCGTCCGGACAAGGGCTGTGCAGCAAACCTTCGATTAACCGTCCCCGTCCGGACCAGGGCTGTGCAGCAAACCTTCGTTCCCGCTCAAAGCAGAGATAAGACTACAATTCATGACTTTTTTAGAAGATTCCTTTTATCGCCAAGACGAAACCTTTGTCGCCAAATGGTCGCCATGATTAGTATGTCAGGGAAACAACTTTACAACCTCGTAACAGTAATGTACTATGCTTGCCGCATTCGCCCAGGGGAGAACACTCCAGCTGATTTTCCCTGTTCAGTCTTGCATTTCAAATTTCAATGCATGACATCTGTTTTGAATACGTCATTTATCACATAATATATAAATTTTACAGATAACAAGAACGATATTGCCTCTATATTATTAGTCATGCGATCCAAAATCCAGATCTACAGCATTCTGCTACGGTTGGAACCTTATTCCAAAACAAGAGACTGGATGCCTTCATCTACGTGGGCTCCTGTGCCATGCATAACTTTTTTCCCCATATAGCATAACATATTGAACGATATTGCTCGATATTATATATTATATGGCATGAAACAATATTGCAGATATTGTTCAATATCGTACAACATTTCTCAATATCGTTCAATACTCTACAATATCTTTCTGATCGCCCAATATAAAATAATCGCAATAGAAAGTTCCATGTTCATCTCAATTTATGTATTAACGATTTTCCCTTCCATGATTTAAATTATTTTGACGTTGATCTGAACGTTCTCTAGCTCGCTTGAGCCCATCCGCTTTATTTCTAACTGATCTTTTTTCATTTAAAGTTTCATTATATTGTAAGAATATTGCGAACTCTACGTCTTAAACTCGTGTTTTCTGGAGAAAAAGTTATTTTACATTGGAACAAATATAGTAACAGGCTATGCCTAACATGGAAACTACCGGTTTAGTTTTGTAAACAAACCGATCGTTGCCATCCGCAGAAGAGATATTAGCCACTTTTTTGAGTCATATACACCTTAGCGTTTTATATATATAGATTATATGGTATTGTACAATATTATATAATATTCCGCATATTGCTCAATATCGCACAACATTGCTCAGTATCGCACAACATTGCTCAGTATCGCACAACATTGCTCAGTATCGCACAACATTGCTCAGTATCGCACAATATATCTTTCTGCTCTATCCTCTCGCAACAAAGCAATTCTTCTCCGCTCTACGCAAATGCCTTTTTCAGAGAATAGAGCAGAGTGAGTCTTTGGGGAGGAAGGGGGGTAAAACAAAAATCGATGTCGGCGTCTCAATCCCGTAATCACATCCCCCGCACGATAGAAGAAAGGAAGGGAAGGAAAAAGGCGTAATTTCGAATTACGGATGCAAATTGGAAAGGGGCCGAGAAGAATACGCAACAGCGCTCACTTTTACTTTTTCGGGAGAATTAGCGGCGGTCGTACATGGGAAGCTAATTTAAATCGCTTTCTTCAAAGACGCCCCGGCCACCTGTGGCACGCAGAAAGGAACCACCCCTCAAACAGCGCCTGTCAAAACTCATCATCGTTCATTTTAAGTACGCGCTATTAGGGGAAAAAAAGTGGATTATTATTATTATATTAAGTTTCAAACAGCTCATTACCGCTGTTTTGTGGCTGAAACGCGATGTTGTTTTCGTTGGTCAGTAAAAATAGGCGCATAAGATACGAAAACACACATCGATTATGTTTCGATAAACATTCATTACATTTAAGTTAGTCGTGAGAATATCTAAAAATAAATTATATTTTGAAACAAGAATTGCTTTTCTCAAAGTTTATGAACTACAGTGAAATCTCCCTATAACGAAATCGCTTGGTTCCAGTTGAAAAATTCGCTATAGAGAAAATTTCGTTAAACGGAGATTAGAGATTTTTGCAGTTATTTAAGTAAATGTTACAAACTTTTCAATAGGTACGATAAGTTCAAAAATATTTAAATATGACTTTCAATTAAAAATGAAGTAATGTTTATAATAAATTTGTTACAATTATACTAATTTTTATTGTATAAACAAAATGCTTAAAAGTAGAGACGATTCACCAATTTAGAGAATAATATGTACTAGTAAGGATAAACATAAAATGCGTATTGTCACATCCATTTGCTGTTTCCACCCCGATTCTTGGAATCTTGACCCGTAGAAATGTTGCTCCCTCTGTAGAAATCCAGGTCCCCACAACTGCTTTACCCTTCACATAGCATTCTATTGTTGTGCGTTATCGCTGGAATGAACAATGCGAGTGGTTCCAAAAACAGGCACGTGTGAGCGATTTGTTTGCACAGAAATTAGCAACTTTCTTCAAAAATAACAAAAATCGAAAAGAAAAAGTTATGAAAAAATTCGTTATAGGGAGACAACCACTTCGTTATATGGAGAATATTTTGAATGTTTTTTAACATTCCGATTAAAAATTTCGTTATAGGGAGAAATTCGCTGTAGGGAGACTTCGTTGTAGGGAGAATTTACTGTGCTTTATTAATGAAAGGTAATTTCAGCTAAGGAAATTAAGAATTACATTCCAATTATTTAGTTATGTGAATACTTATATAAAAGAATTAAACATAATTAAAATCGCAATAAACCTAGTTTTAAATTCAAATAAATGCGATTTGAAATGTGGAAAAAAATAAGTTCGCCATGAATTCAACGCTGTTTTTTTAAAGCTGTTAGAATAATGTTTACTGCTTTATTTTAATTGAAATAAAACTTGACAATACTTTTTTGATGATAAATACATTAAAAAGAAATGCCAACATACTTATAGAAAATTCTTCAAAAACATATATTCCTAATTGAGTGCATTAAAAAAATAGTATTCGTCATTTTTAAAGACCATAGAAAATAAAATTAAAAAAAAGAAATTTGAAAAGAAAATCTACATTTGAAATGAGTACGATCAATTGTTTTGAACTAAACACCTTAAAAATTTTCAGAAATTAAAAGGCTATTTTATTAAATTGCAAATCGTTAATGCTTTCTTTATTTTGTTATGTTATATCACTTTGAAAGAGATAAGCATTGCAAAAAATTATAGCACAACTTATATATATATATAGTATATAAGCAACAGAATTTTAAAACATAGTTTTTTACGCATTATGCAAACCTTCATAGCAGTTAATCACAACGTAATTTAGAAAATTTTTTGGAAATTTTAAAATTTTCATGAAAACAAATAAGAATACGCTTCTTTCATCCTTAAACTAAATAGGCACTTTTTTGGGAAGAATATTTCCTTATTCGAATAGATTATATTTTAATCACGCTTGGTAAAAATTCATTGTACGATGCATCCAATTAACGAAAATGTTAGACATAAATAAGTTTTAATAGCTAAAGTGTTTTCTTTAAGGTCTCTTTTAAAATTCTTTACTAAAAACAAAGAAAATAATCGAAGTTGATATATTTGTAGACCTAAATTGCCCTTTGCATAAAGAGTAACATGCTGCTTTCATTAATAAGATGAGGTATGGAGATTATGATAATGATTAGGAACTAAAAACTGCACATTGAATTAATATCACATTTTTTTTTTGTCAACTTTGGAGGGGATGTGCAACCGCAAGGCGGTCTTTTTTGATGTGGTGGTCGATTTTGTGAAATGGTTTTATTACTAATAAGAAGCTGAGTTCTCAATTATTAAAGTTATAGTTAAAATACTTAAATTAATGAGAAACAATCGATTTTCGTCATTAAGGCCCGTGTGGTATCGGAAGATTTCAATCCATCTTATTACTTCTTTTTCTCATTTTATTCTCATTAGTTCTCAACTTTTACGCGCTACAGTATATATCCTTTAGACGGCTGGGCGAAATGGGAATTTGGCTTGTGTTTCAAGTAACAAAGGCGAAGGGTAGCAAACCATCTAACGTGTCAGAAATATCGGATGGAAACCAAAAAAATTCACGGAGTGATGAGTAATAAGGCGAGATGATTACTTTAAATGCATTTGAGGAATATACTACGGAGGATAAGAAATGCGTAGTAAAATAAAACTGATTTCCTTTTGGCGGCTCCAAAATGAAACATAGGTTGAGCAAAAAAAAAATTATGGGGAATATAAAAATTTATATTTCAAAATTATTAAATATTATATTAATAAATTTCAAGCACCGAATTCCTCGAGGATCTCTATAACTAATAGAAAATATCTAATTTAACTAAATTGAACGAAGTTTCAAGAATTAATACATAAAATTCTTACTATATTCATTCAACAGACAAAAACTTCTAAAATCTACAGATTAATTTATCTAGATAGGATACGATTATTTCTTTGGTTTATATATTGTGACGCGAAGCATTATCATAAATATCTTCAACTATCATTTTTATAGCCAATGGTTAATGCGAAAATCTCAAAATGTCCAGCTTCTTTTAAAATATTTGCCGTCATATGCAGTTGCATAAATACGGAAATTTAAGAAGATCACAGAATATCCTTGCATTAAAAAGTTATGCATCATTTTGAAACGAGTAAAAACATTCATTTCTTTCAAATATCCCCCCCCCCCCCCCACCATTAACTGCTGTTAAGAATCCCGTTTTTATCAATGAAATAAATACTCTTTAGTTATAGCTGTAGTCTCCTATTCAACTGGGAACACATTATAAATAAAAATTACCAATAGGAGACAGGTCGTCGTTTAAGGTATCCGACTGTTTTCGGAGACACTCTTTTGAAAAATAGCTTATATATATATATTTTAATGCCATTTTTCAACTGCATATGTTTTAAAACTATGAACATATTGTAAAATTAGGCTTTCAAAATAATATTTTTTTAAAAAAAACGGAGAAATTTGAAGAAAAATGACTAAAATATTTGCCTACGCTAACAGCCATAGACAAAATCATATTCTAAATATACATAAATCCTTGTAGTAGTACATTTTTATGACAGTTATCCGTGTTATGCTCTAAAATATTTCTTGTACTTCAAAATAGTTTTGAGATATAGCTGAACATAGTTACAAAACTGGTAATTTTTCATAAAAAAATGCTTTTCGTTTATATTTACGCGCTTAAAAATAATACTTGATTTTAAAACTGACCTTAGTTTTTAGAGGAAAACATCAAGCATATTCCAGAAAACAATCTCAGAAGATTTCATATCAATACTTGAATAATCTTTTGAGAAATCATTGTTACGGTCGACAGTTTTCCTCAAAAATATCATTTCTCAGAAAACGCATTTAAAGTTTTCACGCAACATAAAATAATGCTTACACTTCGGTCATAAAACAGCTGTAACTCCATTTGTAATTCACGTAGAGTAAAACGTGAGACAGTTTTAGAAAGCTGATTAAACAGTCTACAAAATTAAGACGTAATTTTTTTTTGATAATTTCATCAAAAACGACGATTTAAAACCAGTCGGATACCTTAAAGCAGAAATGAACATTAACATAAAACATATCACAGACAATATTTCAGCAAATATCTGCATATAGTATCATTTAATCCTCAGAGTTCTATCAAATATTCACGAAAAGGGTGTCAGCTATTTTTAAATTTTCCGGAGTTGCATGAAGCTAGAAAAAGTCTCGAACAACCTATTTAAGGAGCAGCAAAAACAGGCGCGATACCAAGAAATCTCCCGACACATAAAAAACGTCTTCAAAACAAATTAACAAATAAACCTTTCTCCTCGGGACAAAAAAAAAAAACCAGAGATGGTAAGAAAACAAAAAGCTAACATAATGACCCACTTCGCTCGATAAGGCGAGTGGCCGAGAGGAAAGAAAACCCACATCCCGCGGAGGAGGAAAAAAGGAGGGAAACAGGAAAGACGGTCCGGCTGGTTCTTTTCGGGATGTCCCTAGGCACACAATTGGAAACTGCAAAATACCACACGGACGCTTGTTGCCCGGAGCTACTCCTCTCCCTTCCCCCCCCCCCCCCCCCACCCGGATCCGGGGGGTGGGGGGGGGGGGGGGGGGGAGCTGCGAGGCAGTACTGCAGGAAATGCATCCTGAAAAGCGTTCGTTTCAAAAGTTTTCCGAAAAGAGAAGGCGGCTTTTGTAGCGTCTTGAAAGACGCGTGATAACTGTTGAAAAGATTCTGCAGCTCCGAAATGTTTTAATTAAATGCGCTTCTCTCTCTCTGATCAGGCACCCCTCCCCCGCCTCCTTTAATTAGGAAATGAAGGGGGCAGAGGAACAACCAAATGGAGGTGTTGCGTGCAATCGCACGATTAACGCTCTTTAAAATAGTTTGGGGTAGTTAAGGGTGAAGTTCGTGCAAAAATGCCCCCAACTATTGGGGTCGGCCTCGTTAAATGAGGTAATTTAATGGAGGGTGTAAGACGTGACAATATTGAAGCCCCGCGTTTAGGCACCGGGAAAAATATACACGACACTTTAAGCGAATAAATTTTCACTATGATAGAGTGTTTATCGATCGGATCTGTCACATTTTTGTGTCACGGCCACCAGAATAAAGACTATTGTTCAGAAATTATTTATTGTACGACACCAGTTTAAAGACTTACTGATAGTTATTGTATGGCAACAGCATAAAGATTAGGCGTTTATTTTTATTCAATAAGTCAATGACTAGCATTTCATTATTATTGTACGAGACCAGTAAAAATACCTATCGTTAAAGACTATTTATTGTATAACACCTATATAAAGAGTACTGTTTGACGCCAGTATAAAGACTGTAGTTAGGAGGAGTTAAGGGTGAAGTTCGTGCAAAAATGTTCTCAATTATTGGGGTCGGTCTCGTTAAATGAATTAGTTTAATGAAGTACAAAAATATAAATACAAATTAAGGGGAGTTTTAGCTGTGATAGAGATAAAAATACAATAATAGTAACAAAAAACGAATGAAAAAAGAACGAGGAGGAAGAAGAATCTGATGGATGATGTCATCAGAAGCCTCCATCCATGCAGATTCAAAATTAGAATGGGTTTTCTGTCGAGGAAAAACGACCTTAAGGTCTAAATTTGAATTTTCCTCTAAGGCCTGAACCTATTCCGGAACAAATTGGAAAGCAAAACATTTATCGACAAAGAAGAAATTAAAAAGTCTTTTAAACAAAGTCTGAAAAAAAGGGCTTAAAATATCGTACCTCTCTTGTTGTGGAAAGAATTTTATGAAGGGTACAAGACGTGACAATATTGGAGCTCTAGGTAAACAACAGAGGAAAATATACGCGAATTTTAAGCGGATAAATTTTCGTTATGATAACGCGTTAAATTTTCATTATGACAAGCGATCGGATCCGTCACATTTTTGTGCCAAGGCCAGCAGTATGAATGCGAAAGATTTCAGCTTTAGCAGAAAAGTTTGGCACGAAATTGAATATCCAAACGATTGTTTAATATAGATTCAGACAATACATGGTACATTCTTAATACTACTACAAGGAAAATCGAGAAAACGTTGAAAGAAATGTATCATATATGTATATTCAAAAGATAGAGTGAAATTTAGCGAATCCATATTTTAACCCTAAGAGTGCCCAATCATTTTGATCTTTTAGCTTTCCGATTAGAAAATTTAGCTTTTAAGTCTCGCGTTCATTATAATGACGTGCATCGAATTATTATAGCATTTTTAGGCTTATAAACTAAAATTTAACCATTCATTAGCTTTATAATTTGAGACAAGTATTACGTAGAACCCACAAGCATCTCAAGTATGCTATGCCTTCTTAGATGAACGAAAACGACAGCCCCTTTCCAAAACAGGAGGGGTCATCCTATCCGATAGCAAAAAAAAAGAAGAAAAATAAAATTGCTACCTTTAACGGGTTAAAGCGATTGAACTGATCTTTTTTGCATTTAGTTATACGTATCTCTGGAATCATAAGAATTCTTTATCCATGCTTGTTTAAGAAAGTATGCTTATAAATACGAATTATCTGCTTTCGAACTGAACCTGAAAAACGGAAAAAGACGTCTCCGTCGCTGGGAGGGTAAAAGTACAGAATGCTCTGTTACCAAATCTTTAAAATTTCAGATGGATGGATTCTGTAGGATAGCTCGGGAAGTCCACGCTTTTATAATTTTTTTTCAAAACATTTCCTTTTTACACAATTTTATTTCACTTGATTCGTTTCATGCTCGCAAAGGTAGAATTTTGTAGTCGATTTTTCTCTCACTTCCTGATTTGCCTAAGCTATGAAACTTTATACACGAGTATGTTCTGGATTATTATACACTATCTTAATATTTTCGGAACTCAATTATCAATTAGTGGATTTATTTAATAAAAATTTGCCACTGCACGAGTGGCGCCATCTGGCAGTGAATCTGAGAGAAAAACTGATTTCAGGACTACGTAATTTTTAAAATAATGAAATATAAATTAAAAACTAAGAAACAGAAAATAATTAAAATAAAAATAATTTCAACTTTTTAGCACATTAATAAAAATGTGTCTAAAAACCGTTTTTACTTTCTCGTATACGAAGTATATAAAGAGAAAGTATTGTACGCGTCAAAAAATTCGAACTAGAGATTTTAATGAATCTCCGTGTTTTAAACCTCCCCGAGTCCAAAAAACACATTTTTGGAATTATGTCAGTCTGTCTGTGAACACTATTAGAGCTAAAAGGATGAAATTTGGTATGTGATCTCTTTACACATAATTTGTAGGTTTCTATCAAATTTTGGACAAATTCCGTCTACAGGAAGTCTGCCTGTTCATGTGAACACTATCACTCAAAAACTTGAATAGCTAGATGAATAAAATTTGCTACAAAGTTTTATCATCATGAATATAGGTCCGTATAAAAGTTTGTGCCAAATCCGTCACAGGGTTGACTGTTTGTCGGTCTGTATAATCGCATACTTTTGAACGCAATAATTTCTGAACAAAATTACTTAGATAAATGAAACTTTGTATTTGGCCTTACAACCTTAATTGTAGATTTGTGTTGAATTTTTGTGTCAATCCGTTAAAAATAGGACGTTCAAATTGCAAATTTGGTTTTCTTTATCTTACGCAATCTTATTGCGTAACCAAGCCAGCTTCTGATTCTACTTCCGCCTTCTGCGTCAAACCTTCGTGCGACCTTCGGAAACTCGTGGCATGACGTTTCGCTTATTTTTTCTCCACTGCGTTAGGGACGCTTGTTCGTTTCACTGCCTTTTAGCTTATTTTTTCTCTACATATGTTAGGGAGTATACGAGAAGACCACTCCCGTTGGTTATTAAACGCATTATGAAAGTAGAGAACAGATTTCAGACCCCACGGAACGGAATGGAATGGGGAACTTCAGTATTTTTTAAAATCACGTGAAAGCCATCCGTATTTGTAGAAAAAATCATTCTAATTTCCAATATGCAAGTGAAATTTCACATAAAAATTTATTTATTTAAATATTGAGAGCGAAAGATGCACTTAAATAGCAGGAATCATGATGCAATCCGAAAAGCACTCTCATTGGCCGACGTCACAGTTGCCTTCCTTTGCATACTTCTCTTTCGCTACTTTTGTGCCCTGTTTTGAATCTTAATAGATATAATATAGATTAATAGCTCGCATCAAAATGATCTCCACAGACATGGCGAATGCTGCTTGCTGAAAATTCCAGATTAAGCTTCGGATCTCTCTTCATCGCTTTACACCACTTTTTGCGAATAACATAATTTCTTGGCACATCCATAAATAATTTATCCGGTGCCGTTACAGTTGTATTACTACATTTAGGAACAATACAATACTTGCATCTTGCCGACATTATTTTATCTGATGCCATAGTCGGAAAACATAGAAAAAAAAGAAAATCTCTAAAGAGAGCGAACGGGAAGGAAGCGTGTGTCTCCCCTGTCAGGCAACTGTGACGTCAGACCCGTTTCGAGCCAAAATGGGTCGTTTTCCCCGCGTTTTCCGAGAGGAGAACTTTGATTGCAAATTAAAATAAAAACCGTCTAGAATTTTTTTTTAAATGTTAATGTTCGTTTCGAAGCACTTTAAACCGATTTAAAAAATGCTGAAGTTCCCCATTGGATGTCTAATGGCGCCAAAGCCGGTTTCGGCTATACCGCGCCAAACAAAGGTTGAATGAGAGAACGGCGCAAGTCTTGCAATATCCACCAAACAGTAGAGAGAAATTATAAAAATTACACAAATAAGGTAATATTTCTTAAGCAAAACTGAATCGCGTATTTTATTTGAACCTAATATCTTTTACATAAATCTTACAAACTAAATGCAGGTTTAAACACTGGTAATTCTCCCCAACACATTGACTCGGCACTCGGAGCAGATTGTGAAAGCAGCGGCCAACTCGATCAGCAGAGCTGCCTCTGTGTGCGAGACGACTCGAATGAATATTTCCAGAGTGAATGCGGGCGCAGAGAAAGCAACCACTCCATCGAGGGGCAGAGAGACACAAGTGGCTCGATCTGAATGGGAAAATCTATCTGCGTGAAACAGATGAGAGTCGGGGATGTATGGGTTTGTACTTAATGTAACGGATGAATATACCGAATGAATCATTTGGAAGTCGTAATACTGTTCAGACATTTGAAGGCTGTGCTGTTCGAGAAAGAATTCAAGCTATTTCTCCAGGTAAATGTAGTCAGCTATATTAAAAGCGCAAAACTTATAAATTTAATAAAAATAGATATTAAAATAGAGCAAAATAAATAAAATAGAACATACACTTTTATTAATGTACTAAGGAACGAATTTTTTTTAATCTAATAATTTTCTAACTTTTAGTCTTTAATTTATAATTCAATACTATAAATACACTATATGCCCAAAAGTATCCGGACACTTGCAGATTTTCACATTTTTTAGAATTTCTCCGGAATGGTTTAATTGACTGCCTTTAAACTTCGGACATGTAAAGAATAGACAATAACTCATATTTTACATTAAAGATTCGGTCCTGAGGGCAATTAGGGGACCGTCTACAAACTGATGAAGACAAAAACGTTTTTGGCCCACCCCGCTTCACAAAATACAGATACCAAATTGAAACTTTCAGCAATGGTAATGTATAACGTGCATAATATTTACAGGAATTTTCGTAAACTCGGTGCAGAGGGTGGCGGGAGGGGTGTTCGTGAATTTTCTTTTCAAGCACTTTAAACAACCGTGCAAAACGCTGTCTCCCACTCACCCAAATCGAATTTCTCGTAGGCCTAAAAGGTCAACGGTAAAAAAAAGAGACTCTTAAAGCTGCCACAAATTGGAGCGGAGATTCAAACTGCGGAAAGGAAGCAAAATGTGTTCTTGGGAGGAAAAGGCTTAAGGAAGGCCGGCCATCAACATCAAAGAGTTTTGCTCAAATCCTTTCCAGTTTAACGGGAAGAAAAGAAAGAGCAAAAAAAGAAGAGAATTAAAGAAGAAATCTCGGGCGCTGGCAAAACTTTAACAATCCCCGGCACTAATTACAAGTTCATTTTCCACGGCCCTCTTGTCTCGCTCTTCTCTTAATGCAACTTCTTCAAAATCATCACCATTAAAACTTCTCCCCCCCCCTTCTGGAACCTCTCTGTCGGAGGGGGAAGAGGCATTCCGTTTAGGCGTTGCCATGGAAACGGGGGATGGAGAGAATTCTCCATCCCAGACTGAGGAATGGCCTGACAGCGAGGTAGAAGGATTCGAAGCTTAACTAAAGGATTCTTGTCGTCCCTAGTGGTTGGAGAAGGTTCCTGCAAGCTTAACTAAAGGATTCTTGTCGTCCCTAGTGGTTGGAGAAGGTTCACAGGACCCGAAAAATAACCGACACGGGATGCAATATTAGGTTATGGACGAGTTTTCAGTTTTGTTTATTTTGGGGATTCACAGATCGTTTTCCGGTAACCCTCAGATTTTAGCAATCGCCAAATCCGTTTGGATACTGTATCAAAATTTAACCGCCAGTGATGATCTAAAATCGTTTGATTAAAAATGTAACCACCAAACAAGCCTTAGATGTCGCCAAAAAGAGGGATAACGTACAATTATGGCAGCCTGTCCACAAATGAAGCTCTTATTTTTTAAGTATACAGTGAGAGCTACAGCAATAGGAACATCAAATTTAATATTTTCAAAATACCCTTAAGCCATAACATTAAAAAATGTACTTTAAACGTTCATTAACATCTTACAGAGCGTTGAAATTTTGAAGATTCTCATCGACGAAGCATTGCACTGGAAGTCGGTCGGTATAACGTAAGTTCTAGAATACCCCAGATAAACAAAATAGAAAACTCGTCCATACTGGAAACATTGACAAAATATTTAAAATTTCCTAATGTATGGGATTATTTTTTTAACTGTCGGTTCAAAAGTTTTAAGATTAAACAGTAAAACAATTTTATTGTTGCAGACTTCCCTTTAACAAATTGAACATTTACCTATAATAACTTTTTTATAAAAACATGTAATATAAAAAAAATTAAGTCAATTCCTACTTAGGTCAACAAAGAAAAATTTTAATTTAGAAATTTTTTTCTCCCATATAAAACTAAAATTAATTAAATTTAATTAATGAATTAATATTTGAAAAAACTGTATTAACATCAAGTGTCATCCACTACAAGTTTAAAAAATGTATTTGAACATGAGTGGATGAATAAAAAGTATTTTATTAACGATTGAATCTTGAAAATTCCCTTTGTCGCCAAAGTCGCCAACTTTGCCGCCAAGTCGCCAAATCTGTAATGCTAATAATTTTCGAGATATAATGAAAAACGTACTGCGCATGCGCAAAGATATGGCTAAAACATGGGGGTGCTTCAATGATCCCATGGACCAACCATATATCCAAGAACCAAGTCTGTAATGTTAATAGTTTTCGAGATATAATGAAAAACGTATTGCGCATGCGTCATACAAAATATGAAATAACAGACAAACGTACAAACAGACAGACAAGAAAGCGAATTAATATTGCATTGTCATCTAGTTCTGAGCTATGTTTAAAGTCTCCAGCTCATCGGGAAGTTAGTTTAAAATCGATTGCAAAATTTGAACAAGATATATAAATAAATATATATATATATAGGGAGAGTGTGAACTAATAGTAGGAATTGA
>BGPR01022847.1:0-24889 GCA_013235015.1 Araneus ventricosus | reverse complement strand
AAATAGCAAAACAGTTGGGGGTTCATTTTCAAAAGAGTTGGTCTCACCCAAGTTGGTTAAGAAAAACGCACTTAAAATTTAAAAGTGATTTTATAGAAATTAATATAAAATCTATACATTATTTAAACATAGGATCATAAAATAGACAACCTGGAAACTATAAATACTTTTTCCCCAAGTAGGATACAATGGATTAGAAATAAAAAAAAACTTTTCATAACAGAGTTCCCCTGCTCACCACCCTTCTGATTATTTACATTTGGTTACAGCATGAATATTGAAAATTGCAGCAATTTTTTTAAATACTTTTCAACAGTTTTTGAAGAAATGCGATTATCCCCTCTGTAAATTTCCACACCACAGCAACAGGGCTAATCTACTATACTTTTGAGGAATTTTGTTTATTTTTGCTGTAATGTTCAAAACGATAAAATTTAAGTTTTCTTTACACTGTTTATTAATTTGTAAAGATAATCGCGAAACTAAAATCGTCTTTTAAAAGTCGGAAAACTAAATTCTTTAAACAGTCAGAAATTTAAACTCATCTTAAAAAAATTCGAAGCTAAAAGTATCTTTCAAAAAAGGAATGTTTTTGAACAGTGCCTACACCAAGGGGAAAAAGATAACAAGAAATCAGGTTTTAAGTATAACTTATTATACACAAGAACGGTCATTTTTAAACATTAATTTTTTGGGTTCAAAAATACATTTTCCATTAATTCAGATAAACATTCATAAAACACATTTCATTAATAATTAAAATATTATTTCAGACGTTTATATACTCACCGTTATCTTCGAAGCCATATTAAACAAATATTGCCATAATTTATACATACTGATTAAGGTGCAGCAGAATGACAGTTTTTTATTGTTTTGAAAAGAATACTTTTAAAAGGGATATTGGAATAATGCGCATATAATTATTAGCGTAATAAAAATATTCCCTCGGCATTTTCGGGAAACAATGTCTTAAATGAATCGAATTTGTCGAAGTTCTTGTCTGTAAACAATTTAAAGTTTCTTCAAAATATAGCGTTAAAAATATTAAATACTTTTGAATGCGTATTGGGATTGAATTCTTTATTTGGTGCACTGTACCTTTCTTTGTCCTACATTATACATTATTTTTTTAAATAATTATATAACTTATTTATTTTTATAGAGTAAATGAACTAATTTATTATAATAAAGTAGTTAACAATAATTAACAAATTGTACTGTAGGGTTTTAATTAATCACTCAATTATAAAGTAAACTAGAACAACAATTTTTATTTGAATATTAAAATTTCTGCCCCAAATAAAATTACTCCTGACATACGAATAATTTTACTCTGTATTTTTAAAAGTTAAAAGCCATCGTTAAATTAATCCCCATATCAATAATCCATTTTTAAAAAATATAAGTCATACGTGCTTCAGAAGTGACCTTTTTTCACTTTTGATAAATTTGTACACATACCCTCAGTCTTGACACATGCGCTTTGAAGTGATGACTTGTACACTTTTATCTATTACATGAACCTTCAAGGATGGACAACTTTGTCATCCTAACCACAGAGTTACTTCTGTGTACCTCGAAGTGACCTTTTTCCACTTTTGATAAATTTGTGCACATACCCTCAGTCTTCACGCATGCGCTTTGAAGTAACTTGCACACTTTTATCTATTACACGAACCCTCAAGGATGGACAACTTTGTCATCCTAGCCACAGAGTTACTACCGTGTACCTCGTCCTTGTCATCCTAGCCACAGAGTTACTACCGTGTACCTCGTCCTTGTCATCCTAGCCACAGAGTTACTACCGTGTACCTCGTCCAAAAACTAGTGATGAGTAGTTCACTCCGGAACGAATCCGGATCCTCAAAAGGAACAACCGGATCCGATTTCCGACCAAAAGAAACGAATCCGCTAAAAGGAACGAATCCGCGGAATCGGATTCGTGACTCGGAATTAGATTTACTCTTATTCCGCGGATTCGGAATTACTGATTCGGATCCATAATTTTGGAATAGGATTTGTTTCGTTCTGGAATGAACGATACATCATTTGGGGTCATGGATGATGCAGATAAGTTTCTTTGCGAGGAGCAGGAGAGGATGGTAAGATTCGGTTGACGCTGTGCATATAGATAGATTTCTGAGGTTGTTTACAAAGGAACCAGTAGAATAGTTGGTTTGACCAATGATTCTTTTGATATTGCTTGAGAAGTAAAAGAGTTGCTAGTAAAAAAAAATGCAAGTAAAAAGAATTCATAATAATTATAATTAAAGTAATTATAATTTTTTGTACTTAACTCAAGATTTCAATATCAAAAATAGTTTCCTTAGTTGAATCTCGGTACATTGAAATTAATAGTTTAGTTGTATTAACGTCCCGTTTTGAAGCAACACGAGGGCTATTTTGGGACGGACCTCGTAATTTTGAACCTCGGTCAGATGACGAGGACGACACCTGAGCTGGCACCCCCTCTCCAAACTGCCACGCCACACCAACGGGAGGACGTTTGGCCACTACATATGATTTAACGTGCAACAGGCCCCATACACGGCGGATCTTCAGTGGAATCGGGTTTCGAACCTGGAGCCCTCCAGGGGCCCCAAAGCCGAGACCTTACCACTAGGCCACCGCGGCCCTATTGAAATTAATAGATTTGATAAATACTATTTAAGAGAAAAATTTGAGTCTGTACTTTTTTCAAACAGTCTGTACTTTTTTCAAACAGTCAAGAATTTTTGGTATAAAAGTTTAAGATAAGTCAACAAATAGGCACGCATTTTAAAAATTATTAAGAAATAATATTTGTCCATGTGAGTAATTTAAAGATTTACTCACATACGTCGAATTTTTTTATATATACCTTTTGGTTTTGAACACTTCATTTAAGTATGCCATCCTCAGCACACGCTTACTTGGCGTGGTCGGTAGAACGCCCTGTTTCGAATCCTGCTGACATGGGTTCGAGTCGCGGGCAGTCGTTGCAAGACAAAAGTTTTGAAAATTTTAATTTCGGATATTTTCTTTATAAAGTTATTTTATAATATATATTCAGCATTTTTATTTTATTTTACTCTTTATTTCCAAACCTGATTTATTATTAGATAGATTTTAAATAATTCCTATTCTAACTTATTAGTTCCCCATACTTATATATAAGTTTAAGGAATTATTTATCTAATAATAAATCAGGTTTGGAAATAAAAAGTAAAATAAAATAAAATGCTGAATATATATTATAAAATAACTTTTTAAAGTGAATATCCGAAATTAAAATTTTCAAAACATTGTCTTGCAATGACTATGCCTGCTGGGATTTGAACCCGTGTCAGCAGGGCTCATAACACGACGTTTTACCGACCAAGCTACGAATGCACGTGCTTTGTCCTGCATATTTAAATGACATCTATAGTTTGCTCAAAATTTAAAAGCAATTAATTCAACTGACAGGAATTTACTAAAAATTACATTTTGTTAATATAGTTAATAACAGATTTTAACAGCAGTGGATCTTTGATAACTGCAAAGAATTGTTTTATATTCCTTGATGATGATTAAAAGATTTTTTATTGCATGGAGCTCATTGGAATTGGGTGAGTTTATATTTAATTAGAAAGAAATCTGAGTTGAAATTTCATTATTGAACGCTTTAGCAATTATACTGTTTCCAACAAATTAAATGACATTCATGGGAAATCTTAACCAGATAATAGAAATCAGAAGCTTCTCAAAATGCTGAAGGTTCTAGCAAAGTTTCGTTAAATTCACTAACGACATTTTAAATAATTAACAGAAATGTTAATTGAAAAATAATTAGTAATTAAAATTAATTATTAAAATGATCATCAATATAATTAATTATCTAATTATAATTATTAATCAAAATCATTCATTAAAATTAATATCAATATAATTAATTATCTAATTATAATTATTAATCAAAATTATTCATTAAAATTAATATCAAAATAATTAATTATCTAATGAAAATTATAATTTTATTAATTATGATTCATAATTATCTTAATATAAATAAAAGTCATTGTGGGTTTGTATGTTTGTATCTATGTTCCACATCTCCTCCTAAACCACGTCACTGATTTCAACTAAACTTTGCACACTTATTAATTAGGACTAGGGGAAGATTACTGTCGACTTTTTAAAGCTCAAAAGTTAATTAAACAGTCAGTTAATTAAAAAGTAACTGAAACCTTTTTTCCGCTGTAAGTTCGGAGCAAATTATCCCCAAAAAATTAGTTTTATACCATCTTAAAGTTCAAAATTTTACCTTTCTAATGATATAAATTTTATATCTGTGACATTTGTCCTTCAATTTTTATTAATTTTTCAAAATTTAATAAAAAGTTGACGCGCAGACGATTTTAAAATAAATCAAATTTAATGATACTACATAGAGTTGATACTGATGAGTTGCTAGGCAACGGTGTAATTACTTTGCCATTATTTTTTCTGTTAATTTTTTTTTTCAAATATCGTTTGGCAATGATTTCATTGGTTCTTAAAGAATTCTAAAGCTTATTTAATTAGATTAAAAAATCACCGCAGTTCATATTACCTGTCATTTTTACCTGCGTTTCCTAAGAAATAATAAATCCTTAATAATATATTAAATGAGAAAGTGTGTCTGTTTGTTATGCTTTCACAGCAAAACTACACGTGGAATAATTTATTTTTAATGTCAAACATCACGTGATCATGAAGCAAACCGCGATTATGTGATCTTTCTGAGAAAATAGCCAATTTATTTATGGAATAATAACTGAAATTACTCAACTCGACGCTTGATTTTCATTTTTCGAGTTTGCAGTCTATTTAATTTTAGTTATTTATATTTGTATCTTTTCCATGTCAGATTTTATTCAAGAAGCTGTCGATAAATTGACGTCGGGACAGAAATCTATTTATAGATATGACATAGCTGTAAGAGTTTTTAGATTAAAATTCAGAAACTAATGTTAATTATAACTAAAGGAAAATATGCGAAGATACAGTATTTTGTTTTATGTATTCTTTTGAATGGTAGAAGTGGATGACATATAGCATGATGGATGGTATATTCCACAGATTATAAGGGCCTGATGATACCATTGAGTACAATGATGTAATTTACAGTAACGGAGAATATATGAGGAATCGAGAATGGTTGTTGAATTGATAATTTTGGCACTGATTAATGAAAGTTTAGGTCAGATAAATAAAAAAATATGTCACAAATGGAGGGAGGTATTATAGAATATCTACCTGTAGATATGCTAATGGGCAATAATAATTAACATCAACTTCTTCATATAATAGATAACAAGTTCTTCAACTCCTTTAGAATTGTCAAGGGTACCCTTCCGACAAACTGAAATTAAAAGTCGGTGTGCCAGTACTATTGATACGTAATCTCGATGTACCGACACTGCGCACGGTTACAAATTGCACACCTAGGTCCAAACGTCGTGAGAGTGCTTAAAAACGAGAGTGTTTTTATTTTCACGCATTCCGATAATACCGAAGAATTTACCATCCAAATTCAAAATGTAACAATGCACTGTTATGACTGATATAGGGAGAAGAGAGAGTGTTTTAATTTCACTCCTTCCGATAATATCGAAGGATTTATCATCCCAGTTCAAAAGGTAGCAAATCCTTTTAAAATTAGCATTTGCCAGGTTCAGGGCCAGACACTCAAAGGGGCAGGCGTACATTTGGAAAAACCATATTTTCCCATGGACAACTATATATGGCGTGTTCACGTGTGTCCAGACCACGAAACCTCTACATCCGTGCAGAAAACGTAAAAGAAAAAACGTAGTATACAAAAAGATAGCATAGATAAACAAATTACCTAACTATAACAGCATACACTCCTGTTAGTCGTCCAATTATGCATTGTCAACAGTCAAAATTTTTAATTTCCCGTTTCAACATGTAACGAAACATTTACATTCGTGAATTTAAAAATAAAATTAATAATTCAAATTCTTCGCGCACGAAGTCGCGGGTAACAGCTAGTATTAAAATAAAAGTTCAATAATAAAGATTATTACAGTAATTATCGGCGATAAATCCGGAACTTACGCAATAGAGGAAAACTCGGATTTTTGGCTCGGTGCCAAAAAGTGTACGCTTACGTCACAGTTCGACTACCAAAATTCACTCTGACGTAACACACAGAAACGATACTGGTTATTTGACATCAAAGAAGAATTATTTTCGCTCTGGTTCGCTTTTGTAGTGAGGTGTATCTTGTTATCCCTTTTTAAAAGGGAAAAGAGTTTTTCGTTACTTGCCATTTTAATCTGTTTATCAACTTATCTCTATTTATTTATTCTTATTACTAGTTTTTGTTGTCAAGTTTAATATCTTCTCTGATATTTTGGAATAGTGTTAATGTGCTTGCAAATTAGGGTTAATTAGTTAACGAAGAATTTTGTTTGTATTTCTTGATAATGTGTTTATCGTATTTTTATATTTAATCTATCTAGTTTTTATTTGCTTAGATTAATTGGATCTTTCAAGTGACTTGTCAAGCTTTTAGCAATATTTCAGATCGGCTCAACTGTTTTTGTTGATAGGTGAAACTGTTATTATTGAATTTACTTGTATCTATTGTAAATTTAATTAGATTTCCTTTAAAAAAATCTATACTTGCTGATTATTCAGTTGCTGTTTCAACTCTTGAGTTTGCAAAATTTTTTGTCAGTATTTTCTGTTTTGTCTGTTTGCTTGCTAATTTGTACAGAATTATTATTTATTATTGCTAGCTTTTTTAGGAATTATGGCAAATTAAGATCTGATTACGATTTCATTATATATCAGCATCTCGCAATGAGGGCTCTTTTGGTTGGCGATTCCATGATCAAATATTTGAATGAGCACTTATCTGATGATTCATTTGATTTTGATCTGGATATCATTTCCTCTACCCTGGTGCAACTATTGAAGAATTAGCTAGCAAATTTTCTGTACTGAAAAGCTGTTATGACTGTGTCTTTGTGCATGTTGGTACAAATAATGCATCGTCGGATAGTGTTAAAGTAATACTTCAAAAGTATAGGTCATTGGCCAATAAGATATTACTTTACAACCCAGATGCGAACATAATTTTCTCCAGTATAGTCCCAAGAGGTTTTAATCTGTTCCAAGAGGACTACAGGAAAACTGAATGTCATTTGAAAGTTTTAAACAACAAGATAGAGGAAATAAATGGTTCTCTGTAGAAGCTATGCTTTGATCAAGAAGCTTTTTTCTTTTGTAGTTCTTACAAGGCATCCTGGGATGGTTATCTTGGACGAGACGGGTTGCATCCTAATAGAAGAGATAATCAACTCCTCGCCAACTGTTTCAGAAATTCTTTAAAATCCTGCATTTCAGTATCACAAAAGGTATGTTTGAATTAAGGATGTCACAAATATTTTATATTTGCTGAATATATTCAGGATAATAATTTTTTATAAATGTGCTTTTAAATACACATTAATGAAGAATATTGCAGAATTACATTCCAATACATTTATTATCAGAAAATCTCCAAATATTTACCTAATTTTAAGTTGCATTGTACATAAGTGTATTTAATAGAGTTACACATAATTTATCATAGCAAGCCTGTAATTATGATGCAAAAACAATAATTTTTCAGGAGTGAGTCTGTTACTTTTTGTTTCGTACACATATTGTAATACTGACTAGGGATGTAACAAGTATTTAGGCCTATTCGGCATTTTTGCCGAATATTGGGTCTGGCCAAATTCTGAACAGATATTCTGCTGAATAAATTTGGGATAAATTGTTTTTATAAAATGTAGCTTTAAATATATAATTAAGAAAGAATATTGCAGAATTACATTCCAGTACTTTTATTATAATAAAAATCTAATATTTATCAAATTTTAAATTGTATAGTACAAATGGATTTAATAATGTTGTATATCATTTATAGAAGTCTGTTCCATGTATTTTCATATACAGGGTGTTCGAAATGTATCTTTACTCTTTTAAAAATAAACAAACAAAGATATGCACTTACGGTTTTTTTATGTTCCACAAAGAAAATATCAATTATATTTTTTTTCTAAATGAGTAAACTAGATTGTGCTGCATCATTGTTTTGTGACGGTCTCTTTTCTGTTGGTTAAGTATTTTGAATTCCTACGTCAACTGCCTATGACGTATTTTACGTCACAGGCAGTATATAAGCTCTACTTGGTTTTACTGTAGTATTTCTTTTTGTGATGCCTATGTAAAATGATGTGGTTATGATGCTGTAATACGATGCTCTACTTTGATGTCCAGTCGTGTCGTGAATCAGTCAGCTCATGTAGTTGTATTAGAGTTTTGTTTCTTCGTAGACAAGTAATTCTACTCAACTTTTTATTTAATTAACTATAACTTTCAATAAAGAATGTTTATCTTCCGTACGTCTTTTATTTCAATGGCTTCCAACAGTTTTAAAATGGCTTCACCGCAAGTGCAAGTTGTAGCGTGGTTTATTGAATTTAAATGTGCAACGTAGGTTAAGTGTAAATTTCGGACTACCTACAATCGAAGTCCTCCTTCAAGTTCTACAATTTATGAATGGCAGGAAAGTTTTATGACAATAGGTAGTATATTGCCAAAACCAAAATCTGGCCACCCTAGCAGAAGCTTTGATGACGTGAAACGAATTCAAGAAACTTTTAGTCGTAGTCCTCGTTGATGGCCTTTGGATGTCAATGACTGTTTAGGTTTAGCAGAATGGCCATTTATGCGTCAGTGGAATCTAAAAGCACTGGTGTGGAAGACTTTTAAAAGACGACAAGCATTATGAAGACACATTTATTTATGAGTATTTACATATGAAAATAAACAGTTTAAACAAACTCTGAAACTTTCACTGTCTTACTGCAAGAAGTATAATAAGAATACAAAAGATGAGATTGATCTTATTTATATATGCCCTCCTGGACAACTTGCATATGACTGATGCCATTCTGCACACCGGAAACTATAGTGAAAAATCCGATTGGCTGTTTGTCCGAAGACGTCATAACAGCGTCGTATTGCTGACAACAGCTTCAGCTTATTTATCCTGAAGTTGAGAAGAATTTAATTCTGATGCCAACACTCGTAAATCAACTCGCAGTACGAACCAGCATTTACAAATACCGAGATGAACTGTGCCTGATATAATTACATAAAAAAAAAGGTACGGCTTTATGCATTTAAGCTTCAATTCTTGCATGAGTTAAAACCTGCTGATATCCTCAACATCAAACATTTGCAGAAGAATTTTACAAAAATGGAGGGTGATGAAAATTTTCTATAACTTGTAATGTTTTCGGTGAGGCACTGTTTCGTGTATTGGGTAACTGTACACATACTCAAATATAAATTAGAAAATCCTCATGCCATACTGAGCAAGCAAGAGACAGCCATGTGTGCGTGTGGTTTACTGCATGATATCGAACGGGCCTTTTTTCTTTTCAAGTAACTATCCATGCTGACAATTACTTGATATACTGAAAATTTTCCATTCCTTAAATGAAGACTTATGAAACCAATATCATCTTCAGCAGGATGGAGCACTGCCATGGGCAGTTGGAGATCCGAAATTTTAGATGAAAAATTCCCCAGGCATTGGATTGAAAAAGGTCAAATACCGTGGCCACACCTAGATCTCAAGACAGACACCTTTGAGACTTCTTTTTTATGGGGATACTATGTAGATACATTGTTCTCCAATTCGTGACACTAATGAACTGTAAGACAAATTGCAGCGGCCATCTAGATTGTTGATTCTGCAGTGCTTCATAAGTTAGAAATCTCATTATAGACTCAATGTATTTGTGGACAACTAATAGTGCTCACATTGGGAATTATGGAATAAACATTTCAAAAAAAACTTTTATGTTTTCTTTATGGAACATAAAAAATACAAGTGCATAATTATTGTTTGTTTATTTTAATTATTTTTTTTAAAGTGTAAAAAAGATACATTTTGGACACCTAATATTACCAGCTTCAGAAAGAAAGAAATGGTCACTATACGGTAAATTCTCGATTATCCGGCATTCAAGTATCCGGAAAGCTCAACTTACCGGAAAAATTAGAAAATGAGTTTTTCTAAAGATTTACATCCAGTGCCAAAATATGGCGTGCCCGCACCGTTTCTATTCATGGGCAATTTATTTCTGGAATGCTCCGACTACGAGAGGGGCGTAGAAGGAAAAAAAAAGCAATATCACTGACAGGCAAAACATTATGACCATCCCACATTTTCCAATGAACTTGTCTGGATGACGTGGAGACACATGGTTAAGAGAGAATGGTATTGCTGCTTCTGGAGAATGAAATCATTCTGCACTTACTTTGCAGTGATGGAAGAGCTGCTGATCAGCGAATTTGATAGAAGGGAAGATCGTAATGGCCCAAAGAACTCGGAACGAGTATCACCGAAACTGTACGACTGGTAGGTTGTTCACGATCTGCCGTTGTTAGTATTCATGCAAAGTGGATAAATGACGGTGACACCAGCAGTAGACGCCAAGATGTTTTTGTCATGCGTCATCAAGAAAAGGACATCAGAACTGTCCCGGGTAAAACAAAACCGGCGCCAGACAGATGGCTCAATGATGATACAATGCAGGTCCAAATTAGGAAGTGTTCGGAACACACAGTTCAGCGGACTACTTGGATATGGTTTTGTGCAGCAGACACTCGTGTGCCTCTGTGTACAAGCGTCAGATATTCAAATCTCATGTTTAGTCTAAAATCTCAAATCGTATTCAATGACTATTTGATATAAAACAAACACTTTTATTAAAAGCATCATAGTCACTCGATTAAAAGTTAAATCAAAATCTTTAACAGTTCAATAATCATAGTTAAGCATTTGCAACATTCAACTTACTCAAATTCCAATCCTATTAGAATTTAGACGTCTGCTAAAAGTAAATGCTTAATAACCGTAGCGTATAGCTAAGATATGAAAATTCTAAGTCGTCACGTTGATGGTTGGCCTGGGTACGCCGTCTGCCAGGAGACAGTTACTCCCCTCTTGTACAGCAGGTCATACACAGGCTGGTGGTGGCGGTATTAAGCTGTGGGTATGTTCTCATGGGCGGCTCTGGGAGCTGTAGTTGTGGAACAGATCATGAAAGCTGCGAACTATCTGAACATCATTGCAGATCAGTTTGCACCCTTACATGGCGTTTGTCTTCCCAACTGGAAATGGAATTTTCAGGAGGACAACAGCCCTGTCACAAGGCTCAATTGTGTTGAGTGGTTTGAGGAGCATACTGAAGGAATTCCATTAATGTCCTGGCCACCCTAACTCACCGGATCGCAATCCGATGGAGCACATTGGGATGTCGTGGGCGGCGTGCTCAAACACCACCATGTCCGAATATCTCGACTTGCATGACCGCTGCTTAGACATGCTACTAAACACTTGTGGGATCTATGCCCAGGCAGGTTGCGCTATTTTGAAGGCCAAGGAGGCGTGTTGTTGAGTAGGTGGTCATAATGTTTTGGCTCGTCAGTGTACAGTACAGTGGCGTATAGCAACTTGTTTTATGGGAGGGGTTCAAGCAAGTAGACAAGAAAAAAAAAGTTCCCCACCTTTCGCCAGCAGAGACCTAAAAGAAATCGACAACAAAAAACAAAGGTTAAGGGATCGGTTTTGAAAAAGCTACAATCTCAACCCCCCCCAATTTTCCCATCACACTCAACTGTCCGGACTTTTCAGGTATCCGGATGTATTCCGATATGTATTCCAGGCATGCTGGTTAGTTTAGACTTTTTACTGTATAATGCTTGCGGTGCTGAAAGATATTTTCTTGCTAAATTTGTGAACCTTGGAATTTTTCCACATTTTTACAAATTAAGTGGACATTCCATCTTACCTATTAAAGTTCCTTATCAAAATAGAATTTACTTATAGTAATTTGAATTTATTCATTCAATTTTCTTCTGTGTTTGTCATGTTCTACGATGATGGATCTTTTATTCTTTGAAGCAATCCCTATGTGAAGAAGGTTTCTCATTTATTATTATTGGAATTTAAGTATTTAAATTTTACAAAATATATAAAGTGTAACATTTTTTAAATTAAAATTTGAAAAATATTTCATTTAAAATCAAAAGTGAAATGTTTTTAAAATTTGGTAGAATATTTGTATTGGACCAAATGACTATTTATCACATCCTAGTGTGAATACAGTAGAATTGTGAATTTAATTGATTTACAATATCCATGCTTACATACATTGAATTCTAATTCTTTTTTTGTTTGATATTTGACGATGAAAGAAAAAGTTTCGGATTGTGTTGAGTACTGCCTTTTGTTTTGATTCTTCAGGTTCCATGCATGTGTCATCCCTTCCAGCCATTGGTGTTTCTGCTTGGTCACGACCAGACTTTGTCAGGCCAGCTTCTGGGCTCAACCCAGGCCAATTGCTTGGCCAACACAAAACTACCAAGTCATTTTCTCGGGCAACAACATTCTATGATGGGCCAGTGTCTAGACCCACGCAAGTTCTGCTGGACCAGTTTATCTTCCAACACAAGACTGCGCGGCCAGAGTCTGCCAACCCTGCTTCTCCGCCTAAGCAAGAGTTTGGCAAACCAGCTTTTCCGCCCAAGCACGAGTCTTCCAATGCAGCTTCTCCACCCAAGCAGGAGTGTGCCATCCCAGCTTCTCGGCCCTATCAGGAGTCTGCCATCCCAGCTTCTCCCTCAATGAGCAAGCCAGCTTTTCCCAAGCACGAGTCTGCTGATGCAGCTTCTCCCGTCAAGCAGGACTCTGCCATCCCAGCTTCTCGCCCCACAGGAGTCTGCCATCCCAGCTTCTCCGTCCTAGCAGGACTCTGCCATCCCAGCTTCTCGGCCCAACAGGAGTCTGCCATCCCAGCTTCTCCTCTAAGCAGGACTCTGCCATCCCAGCTTCTCGGCCCAAGCAGGAGTCTGCCATCCCAGCTTCTCGACCCAAGCTAGGCTCTACTCATCCATCATCTGCTCCTTGGGCAGGTCCATATTCTAGTGTTGTTAACACTCAATTTTTAGTGCCTATAATGCGTACTTTTGTTCCTGTGTTTCCTCTACCTCTTTCAGTTTCCATGTCTGTACCTTCACCTCTTTTAGTTCCTGTGTTTATTCTCTCACCTCTTTTAGTTCCTGTGCTTATTCACCCACCTCTTTTAGTTCCTGTGTTTATTCCCCCACCTCTTTTAGTTCCTGTGCTTATTCACCCACCTCTTTTAGTTCCTGTGTCTATTCCCCCACCTCTTTCAGTTCCAGTGTCATTTCCTCCACCTCCTCTTGCAATCCCCGAGTTTGTGACTCCACCTCCTCTTGCAATCCCCGAGTCTGTGACTCCACCTCCTCTTGCTATCCCCGAGTCTGTGACTACACCTCCTCTTGCAATCTCTGAGTCTGTACCTCCATCTCTTTCAGTCCCTGTGTCTGTTCCTCAAGTTGCTACATCATTGAATGTTTTTCCAAAGCGTAGAAGAGCAAGAGCTATGAAGGTAAGTTTGAATAAATTGCCAAAAATCAGTAAAATTAAAGAAATTATGACCTATAGCATTCCTACATCAAATAAATTTGAAGTTTTGTCAACAAATTGTGATGTGTTAAACGAAACTAATGGCGGAGGCCCAAAAAATTGTCCATATTCAAAAAAGTGTGATTACTGCGGCAAAACTTATTCTACACCATCCTCATTTTCAAACCATTTAAAAAGATGTAAATGTCTCCAGCCTATTAGAAATCCTTATCCCAGACTTTGTAAAGTGTGTTTAAGGACCTATAATAATAAATCGTCCTTTTCCAAACACTTGAGGCAGTGTTGCAAGTCTAAAGATCATGTTACCTTATCCTCCCCAGAAAAAAGTTGTAGTAGTAGCTTGGAAACTGATAAGGCACACCTGGCAGAATCTGTGGTAAAACCTACAATGGATCTAGAAACTGCAAGAGAAACTAATTCAGGATTTTCTGATAACTTAATCAAATTAAAATGTGCCCAGCAAGTTAAAAGTATTTATCCTAGAATTTGTAAAAGATGTTTAAAATCCTACTCTTCCAGATCCTCTTTTTGCAATCATTTAAAGCTCTGTTCTAGGTCAAAATTTGAAACGCCTTCATTTATGTCAGAAAATAGCATTTGTTTATTGGAGACTAATAATCCCTCTTATGTTGAATCGGTTTTAACATCCAAAGTATATGTGGAAACACTCAAAGATATTTATCCCTCAAATATTTCCAAATTTTTGTCAGATAAGCCTGAAAACTTCCCCAAAAAGTGTTTAGAATGTGACAGGTTTTATAACAATGAAAAATCTCTTAAGAAACATGAGGAAACTTGCAGCTCAGTTGAGAAAAAAGATTTGTATTATTGTGTTGAATCTAGTTGCAGTAAAGTGTATGATAATATATGGCATTTAAATAAACATCTTGATAGTGTTCATCAAATTAAAAATATTAAAACATTTTCTTTTGACTCTATTAAAAGTTTTAAGATTTGGTTAGAGGCTGAAAGTATTGCTACTTATACTTTTTTCAGAAAATCAACAGGTAAAAAAGTATCTGGCGGTAAAATATTTCATTATTATTCATGTCAATTTTTTTATCCTTCTTATCCATCAAGGGTTAAATTCAGGGTAGAACAGCATGCTAGGCGTAAAAACAGGAAAGGAGTAATACCTTTTCATGTAAATTGCCCAGTTAAAATTTGTGTTTGTGAACAAAAAAATTTAGTTACTGTGACATATTATCCAGCTCATAACCATCATGTTGGATACGAGAATACAAAATATCACCCTCTTAAAGAAAGTACACGAGACTTGATTAAATCATACTTACTGCTATCGTTTCCCATTTCAAAAATAGTTGATTTAATTCGCGGTGATGTAGGAAGTCGAGATAACAGAATCTTCTGTCCAACAAAAGAAGCTTTTATTACTCGAAAAGCTATACAGACTTATTCAAGACACCTCTCTAATTCTGTAAGGCCGATTAATGATGCCATGTCTGTTTTTTGTACCGTAGAGAAATTAAAAAATGAGAAATATAACCCTATCTTAATTTTTAAGTTACAAAAATCAAACACTATTTTCGGCCCTTCTTATTTGGATGACTTGCCAAATCACGAAAATTCTTTTGCATTAGGTTTTCAAACTGAAGCTCAAAAAGATATGTTGATTAAGTATTCTCATAAAATCCTTTGTATTGATGCCACCCACGGAACGAACCATTATGATTTTTTTCTTCTGTCATTGCACATACGGGATGAGTATGGTCAGGGTTATCCTGTTGCCCATTTTATTACAAGTGATTTAAACTTGCGTACATTGGTTGCATTGTTTTCTTGTTTACAATGTCGGGTTCCGGATCTCCAAGTTAATACTGTAATGACCGATGATGATAGTTTTTCATTCAAAGCGTTTAATTCTGTATTTGGGCCAAACATTAAGCATCTATTATGTCAGTGGCATGTTTACCAATCTTGGAAAAGGCAGTTGACTTCTAAAGTGCAAGATAAATGTCTCCGCCAAAAGATGATGCCCAACTTATTACATATAATGTATCAACCATCTTCAGAAATTTTTGAAAATAAACTGTCAGCATTCATTAATACATATTCAAATAAATGCCAGAATTTTACTGACTATTTTATGAAAAAATATTCTACTAGAAAAGCATTATGGGCTTCATTATAGACAGTTTCCACATGGTAGCACTGATACAAATAATTATTGTGAATCATTTCACAATCAGTTAAAAACGGTATATTTAGAACGTAAATGCAATAGGCTCTTAGATGGACTTATTTCATTTCTTCTAAAAATGGAAAGGGTCATCGATTTTTGAAGTACTCTTATTATGTTGCAAATAATGTTCCAGAAATGTCAGATTTCGGTAAAGTTATTAAGGAAAAACATAACAAGGGTGTAAAAATTCCAAATAATGATATAATTAAGCACGATAGTCATTGGTTAGTTAGATCGCAGTCTGTTAGGGAAAATGCATATGAAGTTAAAAAAGTTGCAGCTATTTGTCATTTACAAGATCATTGCTCTTTTAAATGTTCTGATATTAATTGTGGGGAACTCTGTACCCATCTTTATCAGTGTACTTGTGGAGATGGCAGTAACCTTTGCAAGCATATTCACAAAGTGCACTTACTAAATTCTGAATATAAATTATAAGTAACTGATGATTTTTTTGAGACTGAAAAGGGGGGAAAATTTTTCAGGAATAGATCCTCAATCCTTAAACTTGATGCCTTATGAACTAAATTCTAATGCTTCATCTGTTTCTGAATGTATCGATTCAAAAGAAGCAGAGTGCAAAAAATTGTGCTCTGAATTATTAGAATTAATTAAAATTCCTCAGGTTAAGGAAGCAATGCTAACTAATGTAGTAAGCTGTTTAAATACTTTGGTAGCAGGTATGCGTGGAATTGCAAATCTAAAAAATAATCCTGTTTTTGTCATGCCTCAATCGTATATTGCACCTAACCAGAAAATTCCTCAGCAGATTAAGTTTTACAATACTTCTAAAAAAAAAGAAGAAAACCTCATTGCATGAAATTAACACAAAAAAGCAACGATTAAATGAAGAAAATGTAGATGATCCTATTGAGCAAAAGCCACCATTAAAAACTTATTTGGCTGAAAAAAATTCCGAGTGTGTTAGACCCAGTGTATTTAACAAATTTATTAAATTGAGTATAAACAATCCGACTGCCACAGTAGTTGCTATTAACATCAATCTTTCCTTTTATACATTAAAATCTTTGGATCCTTTATTACTCTGAAAGAAGATAAATTATCCGAAATCGATATCCCCACGCTTCCAAAAAGGTTGGATATATGATTCTGTTATCGATGCATTTTTTTGGCTGTTAACTAACAAGTTCAAAAACTGTCAAGCTGTAGAATCATTAGTTGGTTGTAATTTTTAATGAAATGAATATCCTTAAATTTCCTTGAGTCCAAGAAATATCAAATATTGAATTACTAATATTGTCACTGGACATTAGTTATTGTTAACATGAATTGTAAAACTTTTGAATATTTTGATCCATTTGGTGGTAAACCAGATGAGGATACTGCAACTTTAATTCGGCAGTGGTGTGGGATTTTAAATAAATTACTCCATTCAGAAAGCCACTGGTAGATAGTTTTTCCAAATCATGTAAAACAAACAGACAGTTCCAACTGTGGTGTCTTCATAAGTTTTTTCGTTTATCAAAAATTAAATAATCTATCCTATTAAAATTCGAAGGTAAACAAACGTATGTATGTATGTATGTATGTCCGGCTATCTTCTCACGAACCACTGATTCCTGAAACTAGCCGTAAGTACCAAAAGATGGAAAATAATCCAAGGAATCCATTTAGACTATTTAAATCCCGAAATTTTAATTAGTTAAAAAGATATTAATTAAAAACTTAATATTGATTGATTCTCTCGTGCTGCCACCTATCGACAGCTTTGTCATCCAACATTCTTGCATATTAACTTTTTAACTTCCGAAAGAATTGATGAACGAACACAGATTTTATATCATTTTAAAGTTCAAAATATTATCTTTCCAATGATACCAGTTGTAGCATTGTACGACATTTTATATAATTATAAATCATTTTGATTTTATCGTCGAGGATTATTGACTCGAGAGGGGGGGGGAAGCTGTGTGTTTGGTTTGGTATTCCTATCGATAGTACGTCTACGTCGTCCATTACTGAGCGTTACTGTGAACGCTCTTTCGAAGGTGATATTCTTTTAGATTACCCTTGCAGATAAACGTGGTATCTATATTTTATTTTGTTCATTATATTAAATATTCTGTTCAGGTAGGTTCAAATAATTTTCATTAATTAAAGTTTATTTAGTACAAATTATTTTTATTCCATTAGGCTTATCATCATTTACTTGACAAATCTCGCTAACTTACAATTTAGCCTAGAATTTTACATTAGATATTTAATGGCAATTTGTGTTTTTAAAATTTATAATTACAAATATATTTTATATATATATATTATCATGTATATTTTATTTTGTTCATTGTTTTCAATGGATTATGCTTTTAGTTAATCCTTGCAGATAAACGTGGTATATTTTATTTTGTTCAATTAAATATCCTGTTCAGGCAGGTTCAAATAATTTTCATTCGTTTGATTAATTAAAGTTTATTTAGTTCAAATTATTTTACTTCTCATTTGTCTTATCATTATTAACTTAGCAAATCTCACTAACTTACAATTTAGCCTAGAATTACATTAGATATTTATTGGCAATTTGTGTTTTTAAAGTTTATAATTACTAATATATATATATTATCATGTATGTTTTATTTTGTTCATTGTTTTCAGTGGATTAAATATTATGTTCAGCAGGTTCAAGCTATTTTAATTCCAGTAAGCCTATCTTCAGTTGTAAAGCCTATAATTAGCTGACGTATGCAATTATACATGCAATACAATTGTACATATTTGGATACATGTATCCAAATTGTTTGCATTAAGCAAAGCTAGAATTTCACATTAGCAATTGTGGCAATTTGTGTTTTAAAAGTTTAATTGATACTTAATTTATTAGTGTGTATGTTTTATATTTAAAAGATTTTTATTCCTTCGTGTGTATGTGTTTCTTAGTGTTTCCAACTTGAATATAAAAACATTTTAGCTAACATTTTCATGTTGTCATATGTATATGTTATCATTTTTATTTTATTTTGTTCATTGTTTTCACTAGATTAAATATTCTGTTCTTCTAAATTGTTTATTAGAGTCATGTTATTCAATGTTTATCATTTTCTATTATTTGGCAGATTCAAAAATTTCTGATTGTGCATTCCCTGTGAAATTTGATTTCCTCTTGGAAGAATTGGAAGTTTCTTTAAAGGAGATTTGTCTTGAAGATAAGCCAAGATTTTCATCTTATATTGAATGGTAATGTATGTTTTTGATTCTATGAGGCATTTTTAGCCAATTTCATGTTATGGTTAAGTTGTTAAAAAGATTTTTTGAGTTTTTATATCTTACAAATATTTTATTTTAACTTATATTTTGCTCTTCTGTTATTTTGTGAGTTTATGCGGCAATTTGTGTTTTTAATGTGTATAAAAGGATTTTTTGAGTTTTTATATTTAAAGCGTATCGATGCTACATTTCTTAGTGTGAGTGTTTTATAGTTGAAAGATTTTAGGTCCTTTTTTCCTGTTATTTTGTAAATTATGTAACGACTTTTTGTTCTTTTTATCTCTTGATATAAAATCATGCCAAATGTAAAGGTGTGTTTTCTTGTGGCAATTTGTGTTTTTAAAGTGTATTGATCCTAAATTTCTTAACGTGTGTGTGTTTTGTAGTTGAAAGATTTTAGGTCTTTTATTTTCTATTTTGTAAATTTATGTAACGACTTTTTGTTCTTTTTGTCTCGTGATATAAAATAATGCCAAGTATACAGGTGTTTTTTAAGGTGTATTGATGCTAAATTTCTTAGTGTGTGTGTGTTTTATAGTTGAAAGATTTTAGGTCTTTTGTGTGTGTCTCAGTGTTTAAAACTATAATATTTAATTAAATATTTTGTTCTTCTAAATTGTTTTATATCAGAGTCGTGGTATTCAGTGTTTATCATTTTCTATTTTTTGTAAGATTCAAAAATTTCTTATTCTGCATTCCCTGTGAAGTCTGAAAGTTGATTTCCTCTTAGGAGAATTGGAAGTTTAAAGTAGATTTGCCTTGAAGATAAACCAAGATTTTCATCTTATACTGTAGCTATTGAATGGTAATGTATGTTTTTTATTTGATTCTATGAGACATTTTTAGCCTATTTCACATTATGGTTAAGTTGTTAAAAGGGTTATTTTAGTTTTAATAACTTACGGATATTTTATTTCATCTTGTATTTTGCTTTTCTATTATTTTGTAAATTTATGTAACGGTTCTAATGCCCAAAAGAAAAAGGGGAGTTACGGGTGATGCTGCCCGTAGACAGCAGGCAATTAGAAAACGTGAAAGGAGAGTTGTTGAAACTGAAGAAGAAAGAAGCCAGCGATTGTCAGCCATGGCACAACGTGGCCAGGACAGAAGAGCGGAAGAAACAGAAGAGCTGAGGAATAGCAGATTATCAACCATGGCACAACGTAGCCAGGACAGAAGAGCGGAAGAAACAATGGAGCAAAGGAATAGCCGATTATCAGTTATGGCAGAACATGCAAGAGAACACCGTCGGATACAAAATTTCTATGCATCAAGAACTACCCTTTACCCTGTTGTTGAAGAACATAACTGTGGAGAAATGGACAATATCTGTCTGAAATTCGGGGGTTTGTATTTTGCGGCTGAAAAGAATGCCAAAGGAGTTTACACCCATTGCTGTCATAACGGAAAGATAGTTGAACAGGCTTCAGTTTATCCAATGGAAATGAAAGTATTGATGGATGGTAGTGACGAATTATCAGTGCATTTCAAAAATAAAATAAGATCGTACAACAGTGCTTTGTCGTTTGCATCAATGGGTGCACAGGTAGTACCGCCTACAGGCAGAGGAGCATATTGCTTCAGAATTCATGGTCAAACTTATCATAGGACTTCTCATCTACACCCACCTGAAGCTGGAGAAGAAAAATTTGCCCAATTATATGTTTTGGACTCTGATCTTGCTACTCGTCGAAGAATGGAGCGTGGAGAAAATTCAGAATTTAATCCGGAACTGATGCGAAAAATTGATGAGATCATTAGAAGAGTCAACCCTTTTGCAGATGCTTATAAGATGATGTGGGAATTGGAACAACAGGTTCTTCGAGAAGAAGGACGCGAGGCGTCTGAAAATGTAACAATGTTCATTAGTGATGATAGACTTGATTCCAGCCAGCACAGAGGGAGATATAATGCTCCAAAAAGAAACGAGATTGCAATGGTGTTTAAAAGTTCTGATGGTGTTCCACCGAATAATCGTGATATCTGCATTTATCCAAAACAACGTGAACTGTGTAGGATTAGTACCATCAATCCCAACTGTGACCCGATGACTTATGTTTTATTTTTCCCATGTGGTGAAAGAGGCTTTCGCATTAATCAATCTTTTTCTGAATTACAGTTTTATGTACACCGTTTGTCCGTGAGGAGAGATATTTTTAATCCTATTTTGTATGGGGGGAAGCTTATGCAGCAGTATGTTGTTGATTCCTATGTTAAGGTTGAAGGTAACCGTTTGAATTTCATTCGACATAATCAGAGGATGCTACGAGTGGAATCGTATTTGGGACTTGCCGACCACATAAATGCTCTGGCTACTGAAGCTGGCATTAGACCAGGTGTTACAGTCATTCTGCCATCGAGTTTCATTGGGAGTCCAAGAGCGATGCAACAGAACTTTCAGGATGCTATGTCCATAGTGAGAGACTTTGGAAAACCCGACTTGTTTTTGACTTTTACTTGCAATCCTAAGTGGAAAGAGATCAAAGGCAACCTTTTTCTTGGACAGAAGCCGCATGATCGTCCCGACTTGGTTGCTAGAGTTTTTGACATCAAGAAGAAAGCACTGCTACAAGATTTGAAAAAAAATGGTATTTTGGGTCGCATAGTGGCAGACATTCATGTCATAGAGTTCCAGAAGAGAGGATTGCCACACATGCATCTATTGCTGGTATTAGCAGAAGAGGATAAAATAAGGGACCCGGAGAGTATCGATCGGATAGTATCAGCAGAACTGCCCAATGAGACACTCGATTCTCGATTACACGAAATTGTTAAGGCTACAATGATTCATGGACCTTGCGGTGTGCTCAATCCCAATTCTCCATGTATGGCTGATGGTGTTTGCACAAAGGGATACCCCAAGCAATTTAGAGAAGCTACAGCTGAGAACATTGATGGTTATCCTATGTATAGGCGCCGTGACAATAGAAACCATGTAATAATAAATGGCAATGTTGTAGATAATAGGTGGATCGTGCCATACAATCCATACCTTACAAAGAAATACAATGCCCATATAAATGTTGAAATTTGCAGCTCTATCAAGTCTATAAAGTATATTTTCAAGTATGTTTACAAAGGTCATGATTGTGCGAAGGTTGTCTTCGAGAACAATGGTCAGGGTTCGATTACATGGGATGAGATAAAGACCTTTCTGGATGCGAGATATGTATCTGCTCCCGAGGCAATGTGGAGACTTTTAGAAAAAAAAATGCACGAAAAATCTCATTCTATCATTCGTTTACCAGTGCATCTGCCAGACATGCAGCCTGTGTATTTTTATGATGATGAAGAACGTCGAGCCTTAGAAAGAGCTGCTCAAAGAAACACCATGCTGACAGCTTGGTTCGAATTAAATAGAACAGATCCTGAAGCCAACATATATTTATATGCTGACATTCCTAAGCATTTCGTTTGGAAGAACAATAAATGGGAGAGACGTGTGCGATTGGGTGACAGAATTGTGTCTAGGTTATATTCCGTAAGTCCAAAAGACACGGAGCGGTTTCATCTCCGGATGCTTCTGTTTCACGTTCCAGGAGCTAAATCATTTGAGGAGTTACGGACCTATGACAGCGTTACGATGGAATCTTTTAAAGAGGCATGTCGTGCTAGGAATTTGTTGGAAGATGATGGTGAGTGGCGAGACTGTTTGAGGGAGGCGAGTAACTTTCAGATGCCTGCAAAGTTAAGGCAATTGTTTTCTTTTATTTGTGTCTTTTGCAACCCAACATCACCTCTGGAACTTTGGGAAGAATTCAAGTCGTATTTGTGTGAAGATTTTGCTGTCCACACTTCAGTGCAGCAAAGTGTTAATCTTGCATTGCACAACATAGCTGATCACCTCCATGCTCACAACATGACCCTTACAACCATTGGATTGCCAGAACCTGCCACTTCACACACGTATGTTAACATACATTTCTACGATTTAGAAACGGAGAAGCAAGAAGGAGAGAGACTAATGGCAATGTTGCATCCAGAGCAGCGTTCAATTTTCGATGCCGTTATGAATGCAATCCAAGATGTTGATGAGGCTTCACCGAAAACGTTTTGTGTGAATGCTTTTGCAGGGTCAGGCAAAAGTTTTTTATTCAATGCCATCATTCGTTCAGTCAGAGGATTGGGTGAAATTGCTGTTCCTGTTGCATGGACTGGGATAGCAGCTATTATTTTGGAAGGTGGCAGAACAGCACATTCAAGATTTAAGTTACCTGTCCCCATTTTGGAGAATTCTTCGTGCAGCATTCGTCATAACACTGAAGATGGAAGATTTCTGAAAGCCGCGAAAATCATTATTTGGGATGAGTGTACCATGACACCTCATCATGCTTTGAGTGCGGTTGACAGATTGTTCAGAGATTTAACAGGTTCAGACTTGCCATTTGGAGGCAAGGTTTTTGTTCTTAGTGGTGACTGGAGACAGATTTTGCCTGTTGCAGTGCATGCAAACAGAACAACTATTCTCGAGACCTGCTTGAAGAATTCACCTCTTTGGAGCATATTCAAGCAATTTGCACTCATTAGGAATATGAGAACAGAACCCGATGAAAAAGATTTTGCAGATTGGCTTCTGCATCTTGGCAATGGGACTTTGACGAATAACTGCCGATTAGGAGAAGATGACGTGGAAATTCCTGAAGAATGTGTTGTGAGGGATTCTATTGTCGATGAAATTTTTGGATCTTCTTTACTGATATGGAAAATCTGTCGGAAAAAGCTATTTTGTGTCCCAAGAATGAAGATTCCTTGAAAATCAATGAACAGGTTTTGAAAAAACTTTCAGGTCAGAATAAGACATACTTCAGTGCAGACAGCATAATGTGTGAAGATCAAGAAGAACAAAACAATTTTCAATTGGATTTTATTAATGCACTAACTCCTACTGGAATGCCACCACATGTACTTAACCTCAAAGTAGGAGCTGTCATTATGCTGCTAAGGAATTTGAATCCATCGGCAGGACTGTGTAATGGGACACGTTTGATTATTCGAAAACTGATGCCTAACGTTATAGATGCTGAAATTTTGACTGGACATACAAAAGGCTCACGTGCTTTTATTCCAAGAATAACACTTTCTCCTTCTACCTTTTCAGCTTCAAAGGCGGCAGTGTCCCATTCGACTTGGTTTTGCAATGACAATAAACAAATCTCAAGGACAGAGTCTTCGAAAAGTAGGGATATATTTGCCTCAGCCAGTATTTTCACATGGAATGTTGTATGTCGCTTTTTCAAGAGCAACATCAAGGCATTGTGTGCGTGTTTTAGTAATGAACACAAAGAAACAGGGACAATTAAATCGCTCAAATAGGGTTTTTACTAAAAATGTTGTTTTCCGTGAGGTTTTACTTTAAGATTTCATGTATGCAGTGAGTGCATCTTGCTTCATGTTTTTACTGGCTGCATTTTGGCTGATGCATATATACTTCAATTCAGATAAATTTTAGTTACTTTTAATTAACATATAAGAAAAACAAACGAGCAACCTTAATAAAGTATTACTGTAAAAAGTAGAATACAATCCCTCCAATTAGACTTCATCAAAGGTCAATACATTCGTCATTCAGGTTCTTATTCATTCCTTCCATTTTGAATAATTTCTTCTAAATTCTATTTTATGTGTTTTAAATATTAAATCGTTGTAATTTTTTGTTGATGCAATCACTTGATGCTGTTGCGTTGAGCACGCAAAAAGGTGTGTTATCGTTTTTTGTTTAAATCTTCTGTTTCTTATTTATACTTTTTTTTACCTTTTAATTTATATTTCTATTATTTGTTTCTGTATTATATTAGAATTAGTTGCATATGCGCCATTCTATATAGTACAAAGTTTTAATTAATTTTTGACTAATTAATTTAGTTTATATTTAATATCTTTGTTAAATTTTGATAATTATAACTTATAGT
>BGPR01022846.1:0-24890 GCA_013235015.1 Araneus ventricosus | reverse complement strand
GTGCATTATTTGCATTCATACAAGGAAAAACATTCTCTGTATCACATTAAAATATATTTCATGCTGCCAAATCTGTAGCAATAACATACCTCTCCCATGAAATCCAAATGTTGTTACTCGCAAGGATATCGGTGGAAAAACTCATTTCTTGGTGTATTCGAATCTTTAAATATCTTTCATTCAGAGAAAATACATATACCCTCAAAGCATCCGACCAACCGATTGCTTTCGATCCAAGACATTTTATAATTTCCTCTACTGTCTAAAGAGGAATAGTAAACAAATGAGGAAAAATGAAATTCAATGAGATATTGCGATAACCAATTGAGATAACTGCCTTTTTCCTGTTCTGAGCTAAAATGGCTGAATAACATTTTCCTTGATATCTTTAAAGGACAAGAACTTTAATCCATATAAGCCCATTTGATCGAAAGCATTTGTTGGTGGTGGAAGTGAATATTTTATTGCTGAGGTAAGGGGGATAGATTAAGAGAAAGAGGAGAACGGAATTGACGAGGTAAAGGTGTCTTTGAGGCGCTCTCATTTTTTTTTGCACAGCGTTGTGCCTGTAGCTAGAATTTGAATTTTCTTGGGAAAAGGAAATGATGAATGATTTCCTTCTCAGTTTTGATTTCGAGCCATGTTAGTTTATTAGACTTTTTTATTGCTGTTTCAATAAGATATTTGCTAACTTCTCCCAATTTTTTTTGTTATGTATCTGTTTCGTTTTCTCTCTACAATTAATGAAATTGAGAAGACAAAAAAGGCAATAGCGAATCATGCGTGGTATGGAAAAAGAAAAACGAAGAGCAGATGAAATATTTTGTCATAAAAGTTTTCGAGTGATCCTTCGTTGTTGTATAATTTGGAAGCTTGTTGTTTTATTCGCTTGCTATTTCTAAAATTTTTTTAAAATTTCAATGCAATTATTTTTGTTAAATAATAATGTGCATTTCCTTTTGCTTATTATTTTATCTGATATTTTTTAAAGATAATGCACTCGTTCTGAATGAACTCAGGTGTTTTGGTGGTAATCTTTAAATTTTTAATTGTAAATAATTCTTTATTAGTTTGACACCATTGTAATATAATAAATTACTTCTAATTACTTTGAAAAAAAATAAATGAAATTTAGGGTAAGTGACCAGTTCTATCATATTCAGTTTCCATCTTTTAATTTCATTAAATATTTTTCATTTGTTTTATTTCGTAAAATGCAATCTTCGTTCCCTTTGCAGTCCATAAGATGTATTTGTTTAATATCCTCATTTTTCTAAATGACATATGGCTTTAAACATATTTCTACTCGATCAACAAAAATTTCCAAATTTCCTTAGAATATTTCTGTATACGCAAATTAAAATTTTACTAAATTAAATTTCTACTATTTAGCGTGTCTTTTATTAAACATTGCTTATTTCTACTAACAACTACTCTACAGGTCATACCACTGAACCTAGAGCTACTAAATTTAGCACAAGCATACTTTGGATGGTGAGAATGTGCAGCTCGGAGCCATTTTTTTCAAATTTTAATAAGAATTCAAATTAAAAGCTAAGCGAAATTTTGGCCTTTTTTCTTTATAACTTCCAAAAATATTACTGTACAAAAATTATTTTTTCGCCATCTGAAAGTTCAAAAAATTACCATTTTAATGATGTTAATTAGGTTTCTGTACCTTTTTCTCTAATTTTATTCATTTTTTAAAAATATATTTAAGCAGAATTTGCAACAATACTTTTCATTGTTGCAATGAAATTCAAATATTTTTGATTGCTTAAACAAATATTTATTTTCGAGTTGAAAGCTAAGGTAATATCTTCATGTTTAATTCTTTTTATCAATATATTTTAGTCCAGATAACATGCTGCTAGACGTAAAATGTGTTTTTCATTTTAGTGTTGCAATAAAATGCATATTTTGTATGAGGAATAAGAAAGTGAAACTGGCGCCGACAGTCTGCAGTTAGATTTTACATGATACGGGCAACTACTTGACTTCCTTAGTAGTCCAGTAAACGAAGTGTTTGAATGAAACAAAAAATAATATAGTCTTGGAAATTGGTACACATGTTCCTGGGGAGTTTATGATGAACATACTAAAAGTCCCCGGTCCTGGAGAGTAAGCTCGCGGAGCCATCTCGGGTTTCATCCCCCTTTTTTAGTTTGTCCTGAATATCTCGATAACCATTCAGTTTAAAAATTAAAAATGATTTAAAAAATTAAAGAGCGCAAAATTCCTTACAAATACGAACTTTTATTTTTCTTCTAACTTTAAGAGTCTTGGAGATAATGGGTCTCAAAGGTTTCCTCCATCTTGGATTACCTCCCCTTCTTCGGTTTTTTTTGAATAACTCGAAAACTTTTCAAAATTGAAATTACATGTGAATTAACAAATTAAAGAGCGTGTAATTCCCTACAGACAAGTACTTTGATTCTTTTTCATGCTTGAATGGTTTTTGAGATAATTGATCTCAAAATGGATGAATTTGTAAAAAATCTTAATTGACAATACTATAAACGAAGGATTTAAAGAAAAGCAAAAAAATTATATAGTTTTTAAAAATTGTAGAAATGTTCTCGAGGGTCTCTTGTTGAACATAGCAAAAGTCCCCGATCCTTTGGGGGGCGGGGTAGCTCGCACAGCCATCTTGGATTTCATCCCCCATTTTTAGTTTTTCCAGAATATCTCGAAAAATATTCAATTTTCAAATTACAATTGATTTAACAAATTAAAAAGCGTAAAATTTCCTAGAAACACAAACTTTTTTTCTTTCAACTTTAATAGCTTCGGAGATAATGGGTCTCAAAGTTTATCGCCATCTAGGATTTCATCCACTTTTTTTAGTTTCTCTTGAATATCTCAAAATCTCTTAGATTTTTAAATTACATAATCAGCAAATTAAAGAGCGTAAAATTCCCTAAAATTTCTTGTTTTTATTTTTGTTTTAGCTTTAATAGTTTCCGAGACAACGGGTTTCAAAATTTGCGATCTTGGATTTTATCACCCTTTTCTTAGTTTTTCTTGAATACCTCGAAAACTATTCAATTTTCAAATTACATGTAATATAACAAATTGATGATTGTAAAATTCTCAACAAATGCATGCTTTTATTTTTTAGAGCTTTAATAATTTCTGAGATATGTAAGAAAAACTAAGACGGGGGGGGGGTAAAATCCAAGATGGTGGCAAATGCTGAGACCCATTATCTCCGAAATTATTGAAGCTAAAACAAAAATAAAAGCATATATTTATAGAGAATTTTACTATCTTTAATTTGCTTATTACATGTAATTTGAAAATTCAACATATTTCGAGATATTTAAGAAATATAGAAAACGGAGTATGAAATCCAGGATGGCGATCACCTTTGAGACCTATTTTCTTGGAAACTATTAAGGCTGGAAGAAAAACAAAAATATGTACTTGTAGGGAATTTTACCCTATTTAATTTTTTAAATAAATTATAATTTGAAAACTGAATACTTTTCGCGACATTGAGAAAAAACCAAAAATGGGGGGATGAAATCCGAGGCACGCTCTTTAATTTGTTACATCACATGTAAATTAAATATTGAATAGTTTTCAAGATATTCAAGAAAATCTGAAGAGAGGGGAGGTAATCCAAGATGGCGGCAACATTTCAGACCCTTTATCTCCAAGTCTATTAAATCTGGAAGACAAATAAAGGTATGTATTTGTAGGGAAATTTACGCTTTTTAATTTGTTAAATCACTTATAATTTGAAAACAGAATAGTTTTCGAGATATTTAAGAAAAACTATAAAAGGGGATGCAGCCCAAGCTGGCGCCGCGAGCTCACCCCCCCAGAACTGGGGACTTTTAGTACGTTCATCATAAACCCCTCACAAACACGTGTACCAATTTTCAAAACTATATGATTTAATGTTTTTTTCATTCCCATTTTGGACCTTCGTTGACTACATTATAGGGACGCTCATACAGACAACAAACACAAAAGGTGCCAGGCCGTTGAAAGAACATGGGTTAAATGTCTATCACAATTTGAAATTTAAAATTACTTTGTTAAGGGGATGATAAAAATCCAATTATGCAAAAGACATTCAACTGAAATTATATTCATGGCAAACAAGCTTGTCCCCTAAGACGGCTAGTAATATTATAAAATTTTCTACCAAAAAAGATTAACTATTTAATACTCTTATTCCGTAGTATTCTATAATTTAAAATGATAAAGTTGTAAAATTAACTGAAATTAATATGTATTTTTTAATACACAAAATTTTATTATTACATGAAGAATGTAAACAAGCGTGAATATAATATCAGAATGATGACATAGAAATGACATATCATTTGATGACAGAGAAAATTTTCATTATTTTAATTTTATTTTTCAGAGAAACACAAAACTTTAAAATAAAAGAAAAGTAAAAGGGAAAAACTTTATATAACTTTCACCAATAAAATTTCTGAGATCAGAGCACAAGTAACAAAGAAATTAGGTAGAAAGGTTAGAAGAAAGGTTGTACAAAGAAAATTTTTTAAAAATAAGTAGGAAGTATTAATTGATGCCCTTTTTTGAGTTTTCAGTAAGTTCATAACAGTTGACTATGAGCATAAGGAATACTTCATATTGTTCAATTTAAACATAGAATAACTTTATTGATTTGTTTTGAAGCACTAATATGAAAAAGACCCCTGAAAAATAAACTAAACTAAAATATAATAAAAATAAAAAAGATTAAATATAAGTAAAAAAAAAACTCATATTTTAAATAATCCATTTTGTCCCATTTATCACAATTTTTAAATCTTCAGTCAACACGACCTTAATGTTTTCATTGATAAAAATGTTCTTTAACCAGTGTTAAATAATTAAATTGTCTGTTCATATATTTTGACACATGATTTTGCTGCATTTTAGCAAATTTTATCATGGAAACAAAGTCATTTTATTTCTCACTATCCACCCGAGTGCTTATTTAAGAGAAAGGTTACCGAAATTTGACATCTCCTTAATTAATTCTGTCCACGATAGGAAGTTGACATTATTCATTCTTGGTCCGGAAATGTCTGTCATAAATAAAAGTGCATATAGTTATTGCATTAAAGCAGTTTTACACTAATTGATCTGCGGGGTCTTATTTTGGAAGAGAACACATTTGATCGTTTAATTAGAATTTTAAATCTTGAACCACTTTAATAAATTAAATTTCTTTTTTGGTTCGATATATAGATTGCGTAAGTAGAAAAATAACAAATATGAAAATTAAATTTCAAAAATTCATTATCTCAAGTTAAATATTAATGTAGCTTGTTCCATTATTACTATTAATCTGAACATTTTCCTTTTCATCAAAGTTTTAGCCCTTTTAAGAATTTCAAATGATTGATCAGGGGGTTCTATCTTGAAAAGGAAAATATTTGGTCTATTAATTGGAATTTTAATTCTTGAATTATTTTAAACGAATGGATGTTTTTTTCATTATTTCGAGATGTGGATGATATAACTAGATGTCAAGAAAGGAAATTAAATTTCAGGTTCTCAGGTCCAAGTTACATAGCATTGTAGCTTGTTCCATTATTTCAATTAGTCTGAAAATTTATTTATCTTCATAGCTTTATCTCTATTAAAAGTGTCAAATGAATGGCAAAATGTAGTAACGTTGAAAAATGAAATTATAAACTATTTCTCGGACCATGTTTATTCTGTGTTTCTATTTTAATTTCAAATCGAGTCAATTTATGTGTCAGAACAGCCATATGCAAAATGCAATTGCTCATGTGAACAAACATACAATTGCATGTTCACCTTTGCTGTGATACGATATCAGGTCTTTTGTTTTGCCTTGTAAGATACGCTATAAACTCAAAAAATAAAATGGTTCCACATGAACATGGATTGATTCCATTCGATGCTTTCATTTCAGGTATTTTATTTATGGACAGTATTCTTATAAAGTTAAATAAGTTCCGATTGTCAGATAAGTTCCTTACGTCTACAACGTGCACCTGGATGTTTAAAAATTTCTTACCTAATTTTGTGTATCAAACAATAAAAAAAAGAGCAATTTTGATTCAGAATATTATTTTTTTATAATTTTTGTTGACGTCGATTTCTTCCAGTAATGAATTTGTAAACCTAAAAAGGATAATGATTGTTGGCCGCAGAGTTAAAGGCAATGGGTAAAACCCGAGGTTGCTTGAGAGTATAAAGTTTAGGCTCACAGAGAGCGGATGAATTGATGACGTCGCATTGGGAGCACATCGCTTCGTCCCAGTGTACGTAACGGAGTAAATATCATGTTTGAGAGCTTTTTAAGCAACCGAAAAACTTTTTATAAGTATGAATTTTTGTGGAAACGTTGTTAAAGAGTTACAAATGACAGAAGAATAAAAAATTGGAGTGTTCAATCGAAAATTTTAATAAAATTCAGTGATCTCTCTGATATGATCTCTATGTCAGAAATAATTACGTCGTATGGTATATAATTTTTAAAAACAAATTTATCTGATACACTGGATGATTTTTAAGAAACTGGAGAGTAAAGAATCATTTTACTTGAAAATTATAAATTACACATTCGTTAAAATAGTAGTCATTCAATTACTTCATGTATTAAAAAATGAAATCAAATATCTTTGAAAAATTCCTTAAAATTAACTTGTAATTTTTGATAAATATGAGCAAAAATAACTTGTTATTTTTCGCAGAATTGCTTTCATCGCACAATTCGTAATTGAATTATACACATATATTTTGCATCTTTAACATACATTTTCACACCCAGAATAATAAACATATATTGAATAAAATCTCTCGAGCAATACAATAATCAATATTTGCTTGCAATATTAGTAATAAGCGGTTGTCTAATTGTTATGTTTTAAACAGATTAATAATAACAAAACTTATATGAAATACCTTTGATTAGAATATTTCAAGCTTCGATGGAATTCAATTAAGTAGTTTCCAAAGCTTATTTTCATACAATACGAGAAATCAGTTTATAGCACTTTTCAGAAGATTATGTTCCAATCTAATTTAGAGTGTTCCTCTGTAACTGATTAAATCTTTGATTCATCATTTCATTTGATGACAAAAATTATAATGGAATAGTTTTTGGTTTCAGAACTGTTATTATTATTTGCAGAGAAACCAAACAATTCAGGTTTTAAATCACGATGATAGTCGTGAGAGAAAACTCAAACATTTACGTCATTAAAGAGATTTTTTTCCTTTTGCATCCACAAATTCAAATTTTCCTAACATCAGGATCTTTTGGAAATGCGTGAAAAGAAATGTTTTTGCATTTCGAATGTATCGTAATCCGACAACAGCAAAACCAGGCATTGCATTAGCTTTAAAATCCTTCCGTAAAACTATAACATTTGCTCTGAAAAGAGACGTTTTTAAATCTTTAGCTTATGAGCTATATTCCTCTATAGAGAAAAACTCAAAATCTCTCCTTAACAATCAAACGATTTACTTAGCTCTGAATCATACGAGACGTATTTATAATAAAACTAAATTTCCTGCCTTTTTGTTTGATATGTGAGGAGAGAAAAGATACAAGACAGAAACTCGTCTCCAGACTAGATATAAATAAGCCCAAAAGATCATATTATTTATTATTTTCATTCATCAAAAATTCCTATTAAGCAGCAAAGAAAAGCAAATAATATTTTTAAAAAGGAATCGATTGTTTTTAACTGCTGTAATATAAACAAAAAGAGAAAAAATCTGGAATCATTTTCATTATAAGAGAAAGTACATACCTAATGCGAGGAATTTATAAGCAATTAAAAGTTGGGTTGTGATGTAAAATAATGAGGATACAATAACGAACAATTTTAATCGGGTATTTTTACCATTTTTTGCAGATGGAATAAATTTATTTCTTTATTTCTTAACCGCGTGGAATAGTTGAAAGTTTCGGAATCTGTCCCAATATGATGCGCGGAAAGACACTCTGCGCATCGAGTTTGTGGTCCTCCCCTGGATAAAACCGATCATTTTCTCTTTAAAGTAAGTATATGCAATGCATTATCAGTCATCAATCTACCTCTTGAAGTTTTGCAATTTGTATACATACAGCAACACTGAAAATTACATAAATTCATCAAGAGGAAAATGAAAATTTACATAAATTATATGAAGAATTTTCCGGCCAAAACTTAGAAAATTGACCCTCAAAAATGCAAATTGAGTCAAAGTCCTGCGATCTTTCATTTGGGTCAGTGATTTATATTTTGTGATTATAAAATTTTTTATACAATTTAAATAAAAATTTGACTGTCATGATTTAAAATTGAAATAAAAATTTGACTGCCATGATTTAAAATTGAAATAAAAATTTGACTGTCGAGTTCAAAAGGACTTTTTATAGACGCCATGACTGCTCATGTAGTGTATACTTGAAGTCTAGGGAGTATTTAAATATTTATCAAGCATTAAGGACTATTCAGACCTTCCTTTCAGATCGGTTGTTTGCTTTAGAAACAACCACTTTGGAAGCTTTTTTCTTAGCTTTTGAGTAAAAATACGTTATCTAATATCTAATAAAGACAACAGATTACAATAAGAAGTCTTTTATTTTTTTTCTTACATACGACCACTGCCACTCAGAAAAATAGATAATTTCCAAAGATAAATCACCAAGTTTCTAGACAGCTCTGTAGAGAGCTAATAATGGGCAGCAAATTATTGTAATTGCAGTGATAGTAACTTGCAGTTCTGATAGAGTAGTATTGTATTTGCAACAGAAGTAGCTACCTGATAAACTTCGATTAAATAAATCATAATCTCCAGATGAACTAATGAGAAATCGAACAATTCTATTTGTTAACACAGAGGTGTTAATTGACACACAAGGTAATCATGTCTACAGATCACAATCGCTACAACCACAACCATGCAGTACTATTTGTTGAGATTTCACAGATACGTCATAATGTATGTCTGCGTGTGTTCACTGCGTATCATGTCGAATACTAAGCATGCATACTACCAGGATGTAACTTAATAAATTTGAGGAAACGTGTAACTCTATGGTGAAGAGAGATAGAGAAATAAAAGCGTCAAGACCTGTTATTGAAGGTTTTTATGATCGCATGTATCTAATAATCTGCGACTGCATAAATCATACTCTCCTGATGAACCAATGATTGATCAAGCCACTCTTGATGTTAACAAAGCAGTGTCAATTGGCATACTGAATAATCATGACTGCAAATCACTATCGTTGCAAACACAATGCCTTAGTGCAATTTGCAGGGATTCCGCATTTCACAAAGCAAGTTTCGGAACTTTTCATAATTTTATGTGTTATGTCGAGTACTGAAAACCCCTGCGATCAGAATGTAAGTAAATAAGTTTTCAGAAAGCGGACAACTGAGACACAGAGATGGAAACAAAAAAGCATGTGTCCACATCAGAGATTGAATTGAAACTCATTTGATTAAAATGTAAGAGAATGAAGTTAAGGAAATGATGAAAATCAAACCTCCAGATGACTCTGTGAGGTTTGGTTTTGATTCTAGTTTTTTATGGCGCAAGGGCCATGGATTTGACCATACTGTGCTAAACATTTTATAAAAGTTATATCAATGAGAAAGGAAATGTAAAAAAGTTGATAAAAACGATAGATGTAAAATTGAACTCTAAAATACAAACATAATTTAAATGAGTGAGTAAAACTTATTAGATTTTAAAAACTCTAAAAGATTAACATGAGGAGCTTTATCAAGTAAAGCTCATAAGGAAATTAAAGCCGTTTGAAAAAATTACAAACGGTCAGCATTGAAATTTGGGCATTCCGACAACATATGACAGTCGCACCGACTCTGTGAGGAAGAGAGGCGGAAAGAAAAAAGTGAGTTTGCACATAAGAGAATAAAGTAATAAAGATTAAGTCTCAATTATAACCGATTGGATATTTTGTGCAGTCACATATGTTGAAACTGACTCGGAAGTTTCTTTAGTTCAAATTATTGCTACTTGAACTTAGAGTTTGGTTTCGCAATACAGAAGACATGAACCTTCAAAATACCTCTAATAACTAGAATTTAGATTATATATACCATATTTACAAGCATCTAATATCGTTAACGTAATTCCGGAGTTTAAAAATAATTGTCTAGGTTCATGAAGTTTTTATGAAAAAAGCTAACTGCATTCGTTGCGTTAGTTATCATGATAATCTCTTGAACATGCAGAAATCATCGTGTTGCACCAGCGGAACGTAAACTCTAGTGGTTCGTACAACGGCTGCTTGGCGCTTACACTCATGAGTGTATGCATTCAATTTATATTGATTTTATGATTACTGTAATTAAATTGGAATCTTTGGTTGCGTCTGAAGATTCATCAGTTACCCTCCAACCTGCAATATAAAATTGAAAACGAGGAAGAAAATAATACATTAAGAGCCATACTGCTAAGAATTTCACCATTCAATTGTCAGAATTCTTTATCTTAATATATTTCACTGCTTACTAACTTTCGGGTAAATCTTTGAGTTTTTCTTTTCTTTTGCTGTATGTAGAGGATAAACAAAAGGTTATCAAATTACCAGTTTAGGAATATCTATATGTAATCAATTCTTTCCTTCTAATCTTCATTGCTTTGCTATACTATAATTATTTCAACGGAAGCTACACCATTCACATTTGGTATTCCTTGAATGTTCAAACAATGATTTACTAACCACCTGAAGCTTTCGATTTAAATCTTTCCATCCGTCGTTAAATAAAGAGTCTTTGTATAAACTCACATTTTTGCTACTGAAAATAAATAAAATAAAGTTTTCCTCTTCTCCGCCAACAGTAATCCCATATATCCTTCAATTTCAGCTTCGTAATCCAATTTTCGATGAATCCTTCTCAAGCGGAAGAATTCCGTACCTTCCCAAGAACGATCGGAATGTGAGGGATACTTTTCCGTACATCGCCTCTCATGGAAGAGCAGTCATCGTCCCATACGTCATCATCTTCATTACAGACATCGTTGAAAGGCGCCATTTTCTTCCATAGCGAACAGAATTTAAATACATTTATTACGACTCTTCCTCAGACAATCAATGCGCGTTCCTAATAATATTGTGCTCAGAAAGCGGTTTCATTGACAGAGGCACAGGGCGGCGTTCTGTCACTGAAAACAGTTTCTGAGGACAATATTATTAGGAATTCGTATTGATTGTCTGACGCTGGACAGTGGTCACTCCTAAATGATACGAAAACCATAGTTTGTCTCGATGAAATGAGCTTAAATAATCCAAAATATAATATCCTCAATTATCAATTCTTGTCCTTTTCGGATGACATTGCGTGTCTCCTACGGGATGGGTCGGGCCGTGGCCGGTGATGGCCATTAGGACTCTGGCCACTCGAGTTCTTGCAGTGACGGTCCCTCAGATGCACCGGATGGCTTCGCTCCAGGTCGGGGTGATTTCGATACGAATATCCTGAATTAAGTCGTAAACTGGGTTTCAAGGTTGAATACAAGTTTAAATGCAGTAAGAGTACAAGTATTGCGTAAAACTGAAATACAGTTTTATACTTTTATTCGATATGACTTGTTTCATGTTTGTAAGGATAGAAATTTGTAATGGAGTTTTCACTCAATTCCTGATGTGTTAGAATTTTGAAATTTCGTACGCTCATATACTCTCGGTCACAATATACTATTTTAATATTTTAGAATCTAATTATCAATTAATCGATTAATTTAATTAAAATTTGTATCTAAGCACGTGGGGCCAACTGGAAGTAGGAAGAAACTGATTTCAAGATACCTAATATTCCTAATAATGAATTATATCATATAAAATATATCAATAATAAAATTAAATTTGAAGGATTATAGTGGAATATCAGCTGCATATGTTTCCTTTTTTATTTATTTTTCTTATTTTTTTCGAAATTTAATAGAAGAAAAGGGTATATAGAAAGACTGATATTACACAATAAAAAGTTTGTAAAGTTTGTAAATAAACGCATTTTTAGTACATGACAAAGAGAAAAGGAATATTATGTAGAGATAACTGTGTTATGTTATATAATTAGCATATTCCAGATACTCAGTGAGACAAAAAAAAAGAAATTTTTCAATTAGAAATTCACTAAATGGATAAATTTTAGCAAGCCATTCATAAGTTTTGTTGAAATAAAAGGGAAGTGAGTAAATGCAATTTTCATTATTAAATTAAATTATTTTCATGGACAAATAAATAATTAATTAAGATTATGTTTATTGAGATAAAATAGGTTTGAAAAATCCATCATTAAAATAATCTAATCTCGATATCTTAGCTATATTTTTCGATGTGATTTGCAAAAAAAAAACACCGCTTAAATATAATTTTTTCCCTTTCTCCTACTTTTCTCATATTTTGAATTTAAAAAATTTATATTTCAGCACTTTGAAGATGTTCTCATTTATTTTCAATTTGTTTTCTAACTTTTAGGGTACTACTTCTTTTACATTATTTCTTTATTTACCCTACTCGGACCAGGAACATAACATTGAAAATTGATGTTTTAAAAACGCATTAAATCAAACCCTCCAGAATATTTGTAATGGTTTGATTTCCAATGTTGGGATTGTAACGTAAGGCCACTTTGTTGTTTGAGCTTTATCACGAAAGGAAAAAAAAATGTTTCCCGTGGCGTTTTCTCTCCAATGCTTTGCTGTCATGAACTCTAATTAGGGTAACTTTCGAGAGCCAAACGTAACTTTCATTGCCTGCTGTTATATTTAAGAAAGCCTTTTTTCAAATGGGGATTTCGCATACACGACGACGGATGCTTACACAACTAAAAGGTTATTATTCAATTTTGGATGTGCGTTTAATGCTTTTTCGGTGTCAACCTCAGGTCTTTCGAATTCATACATGCTTATTAACTTCCACAAAATATTTAATGCAGTCTTATTCTGAGTTGTATGAATCAAGATTCTTTTATTATAGACTTATTAACGAATTTATATGTAGAGTGAATTTCTAAAGTATGATTTGTAGCGTTTGCTGATGCCATAGAAATTCCAATTTTAATTGTATCTTCAATATAATTCGTCTTTTAAATGAAATAGTATTTCTTGAATCTGGAATTTTTATCCTGAGGCATGTTATTTAACATACACGGTGTACCAAACATGTTATTTAATATACAAGGTGTACCTGTCCAGAAAAATTTTAAAAAAGGCGAGGAGGATATATAAATGCACAGTTTACTGCGTTATGCTTGTGAAAACAATAAGTCTTCATCCACAAAACTTTGAAATTATCTATAAATTCTACAACAGATGGCTAGAAAACTGAAAAATATATAATAAGATGTTTTTAAAGTAACCACAACTTGCAGCGAGATCATCGCAAAATTTTGAGGGAAATAATGTGTCATAGAGAGTTATGTTGCAGTTCGTCGCTCTTCTGTTCAGAGATTGCAATGTTAATTTGCAAAGATAAAATTCTCTGGAACAGCGAATATTTCTTTGTTGTTGATTTCCACCGTTTGAGTCACAGTGATGTTCAAAGAAGACAAACATTTCAGTGCAATCCTGTGCGAACAAAAACCAAAAAAAGGGATACGATAAAGCGTTTCCTCTGTAAAATTTCAATCAGCTGGTAACTTCAACATGACCGAGGTTGGGCAATCGTGTTGGCAGTTACAGGAGCGAATGCTCGCAACTATATTGCTCTAGAAACGACCTAGTAGAACTAGAACTGAGTTTCCACTCGCAGTATTACGACTCAGACTTGAATACGAGGAACGCATAAGAACAGTATCATGAGCCATTGTCAACTCCTGTTTCAATGCAAGTTTCAGACTCCGCAACTCTTCACTGCAGCTACCATGAATGCGCGATATGTGTTCAAGAACGACATGTTACAACAGCCCGATGTCACCGATATCGATGTGGGAAACATTTGGTTATACGCCGAATTATCTTTTTACTTCGGCGGAGTAAATCTCAATTCCACTAATTTAGAAACATTCTAAATCCAATTGGATCAATGCGCTCTGTGCATGTGAGGTTTTTTTTGTGACTTCTTTTTCACTCAAAGACCACAAAACATTTCATAAAAGATTTCTTTTGACATGCATTCTTTTGACACATTTGGGCGTCCCTCATATATTATTTTTTTCATCTTACATATTATTGTATATGACTAATATTACAAAAATATATATATATTTGAACTATGAAAATGCTGTGCCACTACATACCATATTTTATTTCTTAACTTGAAATTCCACTAAAAAACTTTTACTCGTGAAATTCTGGAATGCTTGCTCGTCTCAGAACATATGAGAAGGAATTTATTTAAAAATATTGTGGGTGAAACGTAGTTTATAGTGCGGTCTTTTTCGCTCCATTTTTACTTGGCGCAACGATGAGTGCTGCCCAGCCTATCTCTTTGCGATCATCTGTTGGCGACATCAAATGGCGGAAAACAAGACCGCAACATAGATTACTGTTTAACCATACTCCAAGATCTTTACTAACATGTGTTTTCATAATTTCCAACATCTTAATAATTTTTTTATGTAGTATCGTGAATAAGTGGGAATGAAAAGAATCAAATCAATATTTGATCAAAATTTCTTCGTTTCAGATGGATTATGTTAAAATCTGAAAAAAAAATATTTAAATAAAGCTGTAGGAATTAGTTTTTTTTTCATAACACCGAATATATTATCTTATAAAAATCACACTTCTAAACGCAGTAATAAACTCTGTTCAAACACATTATGCATAATTCTAAGCATCTGAAAAATATCAAGCCGCCAGATTAAAGATCTATTAGCATTTTTGAACCTAATAATATACATATAACCATAGATAAGAAGATACAATAATCCATATTTTTGATAGCTGTTCAAAAAAGAAAGTTATAATTGTCAATGTTAAATGTTTGGCTTACTTTTACTTTTGGTGGATTATATTATATTCTTTACTTTTGGTTGACAGGTTATTTCTTCAAGGTAATTTTTTTTCTAATTTCTTTCTCATGCTTTTTCATCGTTAGTTAATTTATTCATGGTTAGTACATTAAAGAAACACTGCATGGTAAAATTCTAATAATTTACATTTTTTCATTGCTCGTTACGGCATTACTAATCTATACATAATGAGTTCGAAAATAACTTAATACGAACCAAACTGCCGAAAATTCTGCCTTACAATTGGCGATTATTTAACTATTCGTAATCAATAACGTCGAGCATCAGAATGTGTGAAATAGGCTATCTGAAGAGAATATTTGGGAAATAATATGAAAGTACTTCAGATAATTACTTTTATTTCGGACTTGTGTTAATGTGTTTAATGAGAATAGAGGATACAGATAATTTGGAAAGCCAGTGAATATCCCTTGGGGTTGAGAGAATGCTTTTCTTTTGTTCTGTGGACGCAAATTAATTATCTTTAACTTATTAGGTGTAGATGGAACCTATTCCTTTAGATTTTTACCTCTGGCACTAACAGAAACGAATAGCACCGAATGGTAAATAACTTCCTGCCTTAAGTAATGGGCATGAACCTAAGACAGCACTTGCTCTAATTATTTAGCTTCTTCATTTAGAAATATTTCATTACAAAATATTTCTTAAAATATTTTTTAAATTTGTTTGCATGTTTTAATGATAAAATAGAAAAAAAAAATAAGTATATCTGCAATTTATAAGCTGTAATAAACCTTGGATTAGTTCAAACGTTTTGGTTTCCAACTTTCTATATTAATTTGAATCGCATATTTCTTTCAGTGATTTTTGTTGAATTTTGCACTTCATTCCAATAAGTGCAGAGTTTTCTAAATGATTGATATCACGAAATCAGTTGCTGCTCGTATATTTTTGCACATTTTTAGCAGTGATACATTCTTCTTTTAAATTCAATCGTGCGTTTTCGTTATTTTTGTTCCTAACTTTCACATTTTATACTTTGTTTCTTAATTAACTTCTGCTGCTTTCTGTCTCATTTTTTCCTGTCTTGATAGCTTGTCCCATGTCCATACAACTGGTACGGCAACTGTAATGGTTGCAGGAACAGGGACATGGGGCGGCGTTTTGTCTTGATAGTTTGTTTCGCGTCAAAGGTAAAATAACATTGGATCAGGTTATTGGTTCATAGACGTTTCAACGGAAATTAATACCGTCAGAAGAGATAATTAATGCGTATAATTAGAATAGAGTTTGTTTCTACCCTATTCATATCTGCTCTATATTTACTAGTTAACTATATTGAAAATGAGAAAACAAAACTCCCAAAATTGTTTAATCTTAAGGCTCGTCCAAAGCCTTTATAGGAAATACCATGTAGCGTAAGAATTATTACTTATTAAATAGTCATCCCATGAGGTATAAATCCAGCTATATTCAACTTGAGAAATCTCTCCATAGTTCTGAAACTTGTGATTCAAATTTAATTAAACAATCCTGCAGTAAGTTATTTTATCATGTTTGAGAAACTCACAAGTTGGTATTGAAAGTTAAATAATCCCTTTTTCATAACTGGATCAAGTGGTGGAATCGGGTTTCGAAACTGGAACCCTCCACCCCAAAGGCGAGAATTTTCCGCTCCATTTAAAACATTTTTACCTTACCTCACTATAAAGGAGAGCTTCAAATATTGCGATAGAAGGATAGGATAGATTTATGAATTTTCGAAATGTGAAGAGATAAAGAGATCGATTTGCACTTCAATTTGGGAATCTTTAACAAAAAGGATAAAAAAATCGTTAATTTATTAATGAATCCAGAATAAGAAATAAACTATTACATTTAGCTTAAAAAGAATTTCTCGCACACATATATTAAGAAAACTATAGAAAGGCAAAAATGACAATACCTGTAGTAACAGCAAAATGTGAGTTAAAAGTGAGTCTACTTCAAACACTATTGACTGACAGCTTCCTATACATTTTCTTAAAAAAACTGATTTATTGGGTCATAAAAATATTTATAACAAAGATATTTCATTCGCTGATTTGTATCGGAAATTTCTTTCCAATAATACGGCTTTCGCTTGACTGAATGAATCCTTTTCCGTTTAAGATAAATAAAATGTATTTGATGTTACAGATCTATGAATGAATGCATAACCCCATTTTGCTTTTAGACTGATGACAATATATTTCCTCCGCTTACATGTCGTATTTTTTCTTGGATATACAATCATGATGTCATATTTTTTAAGACATCATTTAAGAAGATATATTTTAAAAGGTAAAATAAGAAATATTTTCTTAGAAGAAACCGTAGCTAACAGGATTTTAATCCTAAGAATGAACAGATTTAAAGATGAAATTATGGGTTTTTGTTTGAAATGAATGGGGCTTCGCCAGTTTTCTGTATTGCGCAAAGGAAAATTGACGATGATGCGTTTTTGCTGTGCAGATTGTATTTTAAGAGTGCTGGACCTAAATTTTATAGAAATAAGATTAAGGTTGTTTATTTAATTTCAACAGAAATGGATTATTTTCTGTTCGATATTTATGTTAGGAAAACGAGTTTTAAAACCATGTGATGTCTTCTAAAATAGCTAATGGTTAATGTTCAATTCATGATGGTTTATTTGATTTAGTTTGTTAAATGAACGCCTCGTTTGGAAATTGCACGCTGATTGCAGCCATTCTATTATGAATTCTAACAGGAAAAAAAGTTTTATATCAATATAAACAGATTGGTTTTAATTAAAATGATATTTATGGAAAATCTTCATAGTATACACATGTAATTAAAAGATTTATTTTCATTATTTATATATTACCATGAAAGTTAACATTACAACTCAAAACACTAGAACATACTTTTATTTTCCATACATTATAAACGTGCTCCTCAATTAAATAGTGTTATAAATTTAAATTTTTGATTGTTTGTATACCAAATATTCTATGGGCATTCTTTATCAAAGTTTAAAAGTAACTCGGGCAAATTTTGTAATAAATCATTTTGTTATAACTTAAAATATATCAAACAATTAGAATGAAAGAAAATAGACACATTATTATAATATGCTAAATTTTCTGCATTCATTATATATTTCAGTAGGAACACTGAAAGATTCGTAACTTAAATACATTGCTTAAAAAATTGAAGGATCGCTAACTTTTTGAAGAAATACTTATGGCTCCGTCATCATTTGTGAGAAAAATAACTGTGGGTGTTCAATGTTTTCCAATAAACGTATGACACTAGAAAATCTGACTAAAAATTATTGACACTAAAAATTATTTATTTAGATTAAAAGATAAATCTGTTAGTTTAACAGATAAATCTATTGGGGATCTCAAAAGTTTCAATGTTTGGAATAAAAAAATTCAAAGCTGTTGTTCTCCTCGGAATTTCATGCAATATGAATATGAAGTGTGGTCTCCCCAAACAACTAAAATGGCTGAACATCGGCTACGCATGGAATTCTCAAAATAATCCTGTAAATTCAGAGAACCTCAATCATATTTCTCCTCAAGGGCAATCTCTAGTTCTCAGTCTCTAGAGGGAGCCTTGGCTGAACAATAATCCGTCTCTCTAGAGTGTCCCACACATACTCTGTTGAATTCAGGTCAGGTGAAACTGCTGATCATTCCATACACTGGATGTTCTTCTCCAAAAGTTAATCTCTAACAAAATGAGTTCTGGGATATCGAGTGTTGTCATCCATTGAAATGAAAGTATCGGCGATGGCTACACATTAAGTTAAAATATAATGTTTAACCCTCCGTACCGCGCAATACTCGCACTGACGAGTTAGGGGGGCAATGTCCCTGACAGGCACAGGTAAACAATCTCGTAATTAATATTTTTAATGCCCATATTTTTATTATAGCATTCTAAAATTAACCACTGACCTTCGTGGGAAGTCTTACAAGAAAAAACTGAGGATATCGTTGCAAAAAAAAATCATCATAAAGTGAAGACACGAGAAACATGTACTTCTTCACTTTCCGAACACAGGTCAAGTCTCCCTATCATTTAAATCAAACACTCTGGTGTATTGTTTATTTCCTTCGACCGAAACAGATTTGGGCACCGCTTTTTACAACAATAAATTTCACATGATAAAGTCATGAAATGAGCAAAATAAACATGCGTGTTCAAAAAATAATCGGATATTACGAACAATCATATGTGCGATGAGATCGGGCGCAATGCGCCTGTGAAGTCAATATGGCGGTATAAGTACTCCACGTAGCGGGCAAGTCAATTCACGGTGTCAAAAGCATCAGGTAAAAAAAGGACACTATTAGGAAGGACAGACATTGTGCCCATCTTCGAACTGGAGGGGGAAGCGAAACGTCCAAACTGTGCCGGTTGCGCCGGACGGAGAGTTAAAAATCTCTTGCCTGAAATTCTACTCATTAAATTACCATTCTGGATGATACACACGTCTGTTCATATACTGCATTTATTCCGACCAAGATCATCAAACCACAGCCTTGATTTTGTAGCCTTTTGCGCAGAAAATTGGTATTATTTCTCATGCTAAGTTCTCACCACTTGAAGATACCACAATTAACTGATACTAAGTAGAATATTGACTCGTCTGTGAAGAGAACTTGACGATTAGTGATGTGTCGTTCACCCCGGAACGAATCCGAGGATCCAACTTCTCAAAAGGAACGACCGGATCCGATTCCGACCAATAAGAACGGATCCTCTAAAAGGAACGAATCCGCGGAATCAGATTCATGAATCCACGGAATCGTATTTACTGTTTCCGCGTCATCATGATTCCGATTCAGAATCGCTGATTCGGATACATAATCTTAGAAGAGGATTTGTTTCGTTCTGGAATGAACGATATTTCATTTGGGGTCATGGATGCAGATAAGTTTCTTCGCGTGTAGTAGGAAATGCTAATATTCGGTTGATTTGAATGAATGCAATCGGTTACATTTTGCATACAGATCTATTTCTGAGGTTGTTTACAAAGGAACCAGTAGAATAGTTGGTTTGATCAATGATTGTTTTGATATTGCTTGAAAAGTAAAAGAATTGCTAGTAAAAAGAAGATACAAGTGAAAAGAATTCATAATAAGTATAATTAAAAATAATTATAATTTTTTGTTCTGAACTCAAGATTTCAATATCAAAAATAGTTTCATTAGTTGAATCTCGGTACATTGAAATTAATGCATTTGATAAAAACTATTTAAGAGAAAAATTTGAGTCTGTACTTTTTTCAAACAGTCAAGAATTTTTGGTATAAATGTTTAAGATAAGTCAACAAATAGGCACGCATTTTAAAAATTATTAAGAAATAATATTTTTCCATTCGAGTAATTTAAAGAATTACTCACCTACGTTTAAAGAGAATATCCGAAATTAAAATTTTCAAAACATTGTCTTGCAACGATTATGCCTGCTGAGATTTGAACCCATGTCAGCAGGATTCGTAACACGACACTCTCCCGACCAAGCCACGTATGCACGTGACTTATCCTGCATATTTAAATGACATCTACAGTTTGCTCAAAATTTCAAAGCAATTAATTGAACTGACAGGAATTTACTAAAAAATTACATTTTGTTAATATAGTTAATAACACATTTTAACAGCAGTGGATCTTTGATAACTGCAAAGAGTTTTTTTGTATTCCTTGATGACGATTAAAAGATTTTTTTACCGTATCATTAGAATTGAGTGAGATTATATTTAATTAGAAAGAAATCTGAGCTGAAATTTAATTAGTGAACGCTTCAGTAAATATATTGTTTCCAACAAATTAAATGACATTCATGGGAAGTCCTAACCAGATAATAGAAATCAAAAGCGTCTCAAAATACTGAAGGTCCTAGCGAAGTTTCGTTATATTCACTTTTAAATAATTAACAGAAATGTTAATTTAAAAATAATTCGTAATTAAAATTAATTAGTAAAATTATCATCAATATAATTAATTATCTAATTATAATTATTAATCAAAATTATTCACTAAAATTAATATCAATATAATTAATTATATAATGAAAATTATAATTTTATTGATTATGATTCATGATTATATTAAAATACAAGTTCAATAATAAAGATTATTACAGTAATTATGGGCGATAAATCCATTTACGTTTCGGAATCGGAACGAATCCTCGGATACGACTCCACGAAAGGAACGATTCTGACACATCACTATTGAGATATAGTGTGGACCGGGACCAGTTGGGCTTAAGGGCACGTTGGGTCAGTCGCGATATTTTAAATATTTTCCGATAGATAGCACTGTTACTCCAGCCAAGTATGTGCCATCCCTCCTCCCTTTTTTCCCGTAAAGGTCATCGAAGAAGCAGCGTCTACTAAAGAACTGTGCTACACAAACTATGTTCGGTCTATGCTCAAATAAATCATATTGATCAAGGCGATTTCGTACAGTTTATGTTGACACATCTCCAGTGGTGTAGTCCCAAAATAAGCGGTGCATGGACCCTCTAACCTGGGTGACAGCAATCGCGTTGTTTTAAGGGCGTTTTCATAAATTTTGCTATTTATTTCTCGTAGCAAAAAGCAGTGCCGGATATCCGTTCCGGTTCTAATAAACCCCTGCGCATCTCGTCTTTTATCTCGGAGAGGTCCTTTTGCAGATATAAGTGGTTCTTCTTCTGTTTCGATTGGCTTTTACGGATAGATAAAGATCTTCAGCTTCTATTATAGCACTTGTAGACCATAACATGGCTTTCTACGAACATATCCAGTATTTCGGAATCGTTTCCAAAGTCAGCAAATTACACTTTGAGATACGTCAAAGAAATTTGAAATTTATTTTTGTAATACACCAATTTTCAATTGTCCTGCTGTTTAACAAGCAATTCATCTGGTCATGGAGATATCTATCGAAATCATTTTACAAAATGTATTTCACAAAATCCTGATGTTTCTCCGAGAAAACAATATAATCTGGGATTGCCAGTCTATTAATAGACTTCTTGAATTTTAAAAATTACGTATTCTCTTATTATCAATGTTATTTTGCATAAAGAATCTTCTTCCTGTGTCTTTGAAGCACTACATACAAATTCAGTAGATCGTAATTAGATTTTTCGCGCGAAAACAGGGTATTCGTTTATTTTATTTTTATAGCCAGTGTATAATGCAATTCGGAGAGAATTAGTAATTATTAAGCTTTCGCGACTTAACTTGAGAATCATGCCATTTTTCTCTTAGCAAATATTGCACCAATTTTTCAGCAAAATTTTCAATAGCATAAAATGAAAACTTCATTGTGAAATAATGGAAATTTTCCATAAAGAATGTCAAAATCTTTTATTCATTCGAGAATACAACATGCTATACGACAGAAAATGCATTATTCATAACTTTTCTATCGCGAAATTGAACAATAAAAGAATAAAAGAAATTGCCGTTGTTTCAGTACTCTGTTCTTGCATTCACTTTCAATTCAAATCCATCAAAATCTGGAGGAAGAAATCGGTTATTCATGAAAGTCATTGCACACTGTGCTCATGTTATAATATCTGCATATGTTTGAAATAAAACTTTAAAACATATTTTGTATCATCTTAGTTTAGGCTATTATAATATTTAACAAATTTCCCAATTATTATATTTTATATAGAAAACTCTTTTAGGCATAAAGTACTCTTTCAAGGTATATCGTCCCAAATACAAATAATTATATAAATATCATATCTTAACAAATACAAATCTATAATATAAAGCAGAAAATACATGTGTCTGTCTGTCGGTCGGTCACAAGAACTCCTCCTAAACGGTGAACGGTAGCGACATGAAATTTGCACAAGACATTCTAGACTACATTTCTAGGTCAATTGTGCTATTTTAAACTTTCAGAATTAATTAGTTCTTAATATATAAAATTAAATAACGATAATTAGCCGCTGTTAACCCTAATGCTTAGACGGTATTTGCCAATAACTTCTGAAATATTAATCGCACCACAATTATTTTTACACCATCTTAAACAGCAAAAATTATCTTTTGAATGATACTAATTCCATAGCGATACATCTTTTGCTCTAATTATAATTAACATTCCAAAACTCATTTTAAACACAATTTGTAAAATTGTTTTCTATTGTTATAAAATTAAATTCAAACCAATTTATTATTTTATGAAATGCTTTATACACGTGCTTTTGAAACTATAGCCTATTTCAGTGCATATTATTGAATTGACTCTAAAAATCGTAGAAGTCGTCTCATAGAGTTTCTCTACTTTAGTGGCATTCCTATAAAAATGTCTTCTTATTTATTTTTTTACAATCAATTCATTCAAATACAGCCTTCTAATTGATTTTTACTACAAACCAGATTATAGGAAAACATTTTCACACATCTTTCTACAGTTCTATGCAGTTTATTGATTGAAATATATATTTGCTCCGCATCTTATTTGATAATGAGAAAAACAATATTCTTTTAACAAAGAGATAAAAATTCGAAACTCCACGAGCACAAGTTTTGTAATACGGGTGGAGTTTGGAAGAACTTTTTCTAAAGAGGAAATAAGATAACAAAGTTAGAAACAAATCCTTTCATTTTGCTCATTGTTCTAATTAAATAGGATTTAATTAACTGGGAAACTGTAATAGGAAAGTGGCTTTGATTAATTCCTATCAAACTTTATTAGCAAAATTCAGATTCCTTTTATGATGAAAGAATTTGCGTAATATAACGATACTTTTTAGAATACATTTGCAAAGGAATTCTTATTTTTTGGTTCATTGCTTCATAATTTTTTTCGATATTCTACGTTTTATGGTGGTTACTTTTTATAGATTCTTTTATGAAAGTATTTAATTTGTTCAGGCTGATTCTAAAATATCCGAGAAAAATGGAATATCAGGTAGAGCAGGGTGCGCAAACTATTTTCGCTTCCGACCCCCTATTTTGCGTTAAATTTTGTCGCGGCCCCTGGATATATAGTAGACGTTTTTTTCAAGCATCTACGTAGTTAAAGTGAATTTCTTTTTGGGATTTGCGCTTATGTTTCGACTTTATTAGTTGTCTGAAAAAACAAATAGTTTTATGAAGTAATAGTTTTAATTATGCATCTGAGTATAAATATTTTTTAATGAAAAATACATTAGAAAAACTTTACATCATAAGAATTCAATGTGAGGTATGTAGCAAAGATGGTTACTAATGAACGTCAGACCAATCCAAGTTGCAAATGAATCACACAAGAAAGCATGAAGAAGGCATTTTAATTTGAGAATCACATTTTATGACTATGTTTGCAGGTTACCGAAGAAAACAGACAATAGTTTTCGTAAAAAAATTATTCCATTTTTATAAATAATGTTATCTCATTTTACTGTTTTACTGGTACCTGATAATTTTTGAAGAAAAGCCATATATATGTTGTCAAATAAATTTCTTTGAATTTGGCGACCCACAGTTTGGCACCACTGAGGTAGAGGAATCAGAAATAAGCAGATATTATAATGGAATGTACGATAGTATGACATGTTGAGGTGGTACAGGTCGGTGATGAGGGGATTACAGATGCTGCTGCGCTTTCACGTACCGGCATATTTTATACGCATACACAAGCCACACGCGTACCAGTTCAAATTTTCTATTTATGTTTTAGATGGCATGCACAGTCGCCCTAGTCAGTCTAATGGCAGCATGTACTGTGATGACAGCATCTCCTCAAAATATCTCAGCAGAATTTCTTTTCGGAGTACTTCTTGTAGTTCCATCACGAATGTGGCTCTAGAGCGATGAAGCAGGAGCTGTTTTCTGAGGCAGTGGTGAATCCAGGGGGGGGGGTTTTTCGGCCGGTAGCCCCCCCCCAAAGCTAAGCTAGAAATCTTGATTTTTTTTAAAAATCACTACAATTGTTTGTTCTTAATCTCCGTTTTTTTTTTTAATAAAAACGTTGCAACATTGCTTTCTGGCTTGACAAGCTCGAGAAT
>BGPR01022845.1:0-24891 GCA_013235015.1 Araneus ventricosus | reverse complement strand
GCATCATTAAAAAAATCAAGTTTAATTTTCTTTTCCAAATTTGAATTTTTTTCAGGAAATTTAGATTTTTTAGTGATTAGGGGTGTTGCAGGTGCAAGAGATTTTTCGGAATCAGAGTGATTTTGATGTCTTACGTAAGCATCACTCTCAGCCACCCCTCCCCTTATCCAGCAAAATAAATAGATCCTATAGAGCCCTCCATGATTTACTTACACATGTATTTGAACATGGCCCCTTTTCTTTTGCTTGTTTGTTTGTTGTTTTCAGTGGGGTTCAGAGGAATTTAAATTTCAACGTCATTATAGCTTTGTTAACAAGGTCTATCTTCGAGGATTTTTCTGATCCTGGGTTTATGGAAACTTATCAACGATATTTTTACCCCTTACTTGGTTCGGTATATCCTGGGGTGACTAATCCTTTTTTTTCCTGTATTCCACGGTAGGAACAAAGAAATAAAGGAGATTTATTAACGCATTTGAACATCTAGGATATATAAGGCTTTTTTCGTTAAGTGTACTTGTCCTTAGCCAGATTCTCTGGAAGAAACTCCAGATCTTTGGTACAAGTGGCGATAAGGGAAATAATTCTTTATTTTCTGTAACCTTCATTCTGTCATGGAATTCTCACGAATTTTTCTCAGAAGAAGCAGATGAATGGAGATTATGTTTAGCATCTCTCTTTCTCTTTATTTAATTCAATTGTGTGCTTCTTGTGTAGTGGCGGTAGCTTGGCAGTAGTATGACTGACTGAAAGTATTGTGGCTGTATTGCAGTAGTGATATTGAAGAAATGGTATTGGTATTGTTATTGTGTGGTATTGTTATTGTTGGTATTGTGGTATTATTGTTAGTATTGTATTGATGATAATGACGCTGAGCATGTGACGTAGGCCAATTGACGATAGTATTGTGGTAGTGACATTGTTATTATTGAAGAAATGACAGCCTCATGACATTATTGGTATTGTTATTTATTATTAGTGATGATGATGACAATGGCAGCATTGTTATTATTGATATTATTGGTATTGGTAATGTGGCAATGTTGGTAGTAATTGTGATGATGATATTATTATTATTGTTATTGGTATTATTGTTGATGGTATTGACGGTATTCTGTGTTATTATTGTTGTTATTGTTATTTATTAGTATTGTTATTATTGGTGGTATTGTTATTGTGTGTTATTGATGAGTGATATACTATTATTGAAAGAAACGCTACCGCTATTATTGGTAATTGTGTATTGAGTATTGTTATTATTGGTATTGTGGTAATGTTGAAGTATTGAAATTATTATTAGTATTGGTATTGTATTGTTGTTAAGTAGCTATTTGTTGTTATTGGTATTATTAGTATTACATGACAACAGTATTGTGCTATTGTGGTATTTGTGGTGACATTGTGTATTATATTGGTAATATTTTGTGACAGTAATGGTAGTATTGTGTGATGACATTAGTATTATTGACAGTAAGTATTGTTATTATTATTTAATTGTGGTATTGTATTATTGTATTATTGTGGCCTTGTATTGTGTGGTATTGGTATTGTTGAAGCCAGTATTGTGTGCAGTATTTATTATTGATGGTATTGTTATTATTGTGTGTGTGTGTGGTATTGTGACATTATTATTGTACTGACATTGATAATCGGTGTTGATTGGTAGTAGTGACAGCTGAGTATTGTTGTTGTTATTGTGATACGGTGACTAATTGTGTTGATGACATTGTTATTACATTATTGTTATTGTGTGGCTTATTGTTGAAGTATTGATATGACCATTGGTGATTGTTATTGTGGTAGTATTATTATTGTTATTGAAAATTCGTAGTATTGATATTAAATAGCGGTATTGAAATTGTATGTTAACAAAATTGTTAGTGTTGACATTATTGTTATTGTTGATATTGATGATGGTAGTATTTGATTGATAAATTGTGTATTGTTGGCTTGTTATTATTATTATTATTGTTGATTGTTATTGTGTCAGTGGGAAAATTTGGTATTGTTATTTGTTGGTATTGTTAGTAGTGTATTTATTATTGTGTGTATTGTATTATTGAAGTATTGTGGTATTGATGATGATGTGTATTCAGTATTTATTAGTGAGCATTGTTGGTATTATTGTGTGTTGTTGACTACTATTATTATTGTATTATTATTATTATTGGTAATTATTGTATTGTTATTGATGATTATTCGAAATTGTTATTGTTATTGTTGGTATTGTTGTACTATTGTTGGCCATTATTGATGATATTATTGGTATTATTATTATACAATTGGTAATTGGTAATTAGTATTGGTATTGTGGTAGTGATATGATACATTGGTATTGACATTATTGTTATTGGTATTGATGACGGGAAATAGTGACGGAAGTGATGACTATTGGCCCGGTATTGTTATTGTGTTAAACGTATTATTAGGTATTATTATTTATTATTAGTAGTGGTATTATTGGTAGTGACGTGACGGTAGTATTAATAAGTGATTGTATTTATTATTGTTATCCAGGCGGTATTATGCAGTATTGGCCGTACATTATTGTTATTGATATTATTATTATTAATGACTGGCGGTGACATTTGGGCAGTATTGACTGTGCTATTAATTGTGTGATGACTGTTGTTATTCTATTTGACATTCGTATTGTTGGTATTGTGGTATTGATGCGGTATTAATTGTATTATTTATTGAGGTATTGGCCTGATAGCATTATTATTATTGATTGTTGTGAGGAAAATTTGTTGATTGGTATTGTTATTAGTGGTATTGTTGTTATTGTTGGTATTATTAGTGGTATTGTTGATTGTTGTTATTGTTGACGTATTGTTGATGTGTGACAATACCGGCCAGCATTGGTATTGTTATTATTATGACTGACGTGCTATTTGTTGTGTGTGTATTATTGTATTATTGTACTAATTTATTGGTGGTATTGTTAGAGTATTGTTATTATTGTTGTTGTTATTGTTATTGGTATTGTTGTTGTTATTTATTAGTATTGTTATTGGTAGTATTGATATTATTATTGTTGTGTTATTCTATATTTGGTGGTGATAATATTGTTATTATTATCATTATTATTGTTATTATTGACATTGTTATTGTTATTAGAAGAGCATTGGTGGTATTGTTATTATTGTGTTGTGTGTGTGTATTTGTGTATTGTGTGTTATGTGGTATTGTTGGTATTGTGTACATTGTATTGTTGTTGATGAAGTATTAGTATCCAGTGATGATGTTATTGTTATTATTAATGAAACTGTTATTTTTGATATTGATGACATTATTAATGATATTGATATTTGTGTTAATTGATGATGATTGTTGATGTGTGTGGTAATGATGTGTTGTTGTTGTTGTTGTGTTGTTGTTGTGTTGTTATTTATTGTTGTTATTGTATTGTATTGTTATTGTTGTTGTTGATGTTGTGTTATTTGACAGTATTGGTGGTGGTGGTATTTGGTGATTGTTATTGTTATTGTGTGGTATTGATATTATTATTGATAGCTATTGTGTTGATGACTTGATGACAGTATTATTGGTAATTGATGACATTGTGGTATTTATTGTTGTGTGGTATTGTTGTTATTGTTATTGTGGTAATTTGTTATTGTGTGTGGTATTTGTTATACATGATGATATATTGGTATGTGAAAACTGATACATTGACTATTGGTATTGATATTGGTAGTATTGTGTATTGTGTATTGTTATTGATGGTGTTATTGTGTGTGTGTGGTAATTGTTGAAGAAATTGAAAAGCCTTGGTAGTATTGTATTATTGTTATTGTATTATTATTGGTATTGATATTATTGGCCGTGAGTATTGTTATTGTTAGTATTGTTGGTGTTATTGTGTATGGCCTTGTATTATTGACATGGTATTGTGGTGGTATTGGTATTCTCATTGTGATGACATTGTATGTTGGTATTGACATTATTTATTTATTGTGTGAAGTAGTATTGCTAGTAGTGAAATTAAATTGGTATTATTGTTGTTGATGATTGTGTATTGATATTGGTATTATTGATGGTAACAAATGTTGTTATTGGCTGAAATGACATTGTTATGAAAAAGTATTGATTGATATTGTTGGTAATTATTGTTATTATTGTGTTAATTATTATTATTATTGGCTTGTGTTAGTGATGTTAGCCAAGTATTGTGTGTTGTTGAGTAGTAATGTATTTGTTGTATGTGAAGAAATTGATTGTGTGACATTGTACTATGATAGTGATGATACGTGACAGTAATTGTTATTTATTGTATTGTATTATTGTGTTGATGATGACATTGTTATTGTTGATTATTGACATTGTTGATGATTGGTATTAGTGGTATTGTTAGTGATTATTGTATTGTTATTATTATTGACTGATGATGGTAGTGATGACAATTTAACATTACATTGTTATTGTTAGAAAATTATGTGTATTATTGATATTAGTAGTACTATTTGGTATTGACCTGGTATTGGCCTTGTTGTTGGTGATGATATTAGTAGTGAAAATGGTAATTATTGTTGGTATCCTGATGTTGTTGATGACGGCTATTGTTGTTGTCGGAGAGGCATTATTGGTATTACGGTTATAGAACTCGTATACTATTGGTAATTATTATTGATATTGATGATACGGTATTACTGGTAATTGTTATTGTTGACATGCAAACGTATTTGGTGAAATGAAATGATGACGGCCTTTGATGATTGTTATAGTAGTATTGGTAAACGTAACAACATTTGATATTGATATTTATTGACATTGACATTGATGATATTGACTGTTATTGTTGTATTTAATAATTATCAGTATTTGACCTTGACAGTAATTTGACAAGGTATTATTGATACGTATTATTTATTGTTGTTGATGACTGATGACTGAAGTAAGGCGTTATTGTTATTATTGTTGTTGTTGTTGTGTGTGTGCTTATTTGGTATTATTGTTGAAGTATTGTTGTTGTTAGCCCCAACGGTAGTATTGTATTGTTGTTGATGATTGACAGTGGTAGTGATATTGTTATTGTGCCTAGTATGTTGGTGGTATTATTATTATTAGTATTATTGTTATTTGATAATCATTGATGATGGAAGTATTAATTGAGCATTGACTCTATTATTATTATTGAGCAAAATGACAGCTAATTATTGCCTGTTATTATTATTAGTATTGTGTATTATTATTATTGAAGCAGTGACGGTAGCGCTATTATTTAAGTATGAAGTAGTATTGGTAATGAAGACTATTATTGGTATTGTGACATTGTTATTATTGGTAATTGACCCTTGTTATTATTATTGTGTGTGGTATTGGCATTGGTATTTATTATTATTGTTAGTGACTATTGTGTATTATTGTGTGTGGTATTGATGATATTAATTATTGGTGATTGTTATTGTTGACTGTATTGTGTGACATTGTTGATTGTGTTAGCGTGGTAGGTATTAATTATTGGCCATGTATATTATTATTACGGTATTGTTATTGTTATTACGGCGTATTAGTATTGTGTGGTATTACAGTATTGTTATTGAGTATTGTTATTATTCAATGTGTGGTATTATTATTATTATTGTATTGTGTTGACTGATACGAAGCAATGACTATTGATGGTATTGAAGTAATTGTTAGTGACGAAAAAAACGGCATTGATATTAGTGACAAATCAGTATGGCTTATTATCTGGCAATGATGATATTGATGTAAAATACTATTTAGTGATGTGAAACATTGAGTATTATTATTTATTTCTTATTATTGATGATTGTTATTGTTAGTAAACATTGTTGATGATATTATTAGTAATTATTGGTATTATTTGGTAAAACATTGGCCAGCGTGGTGATGGTGTTGTTATTGTGGTAATTTGACATTGTGAAGAAGCCGGTAATTGTGTAGTAGTGATGAGTATTGTGTGTGACATTGTGTTATTGTTATTGAAATTGTTATGACCTTATTGTTGATGATGACTGATAATGATATTTAAACGTAACCTTGACGTATTGATGATAGTATTAATGCAATGACAGTATTAGCCAAAGTAGTATTATTATGTAATAATATTATTATTAATTGTGATGAGGTATTATTATTATTACTGACTTGTTAAGTATTATTGGTAGTATTATTGTTAGTAATGATGACATTTATTATTATGATGATGATGACGGCTATTGGTATTGTTGTTAGTGACTGTTATTAGTATTGGTAGGTATTGATGATAGTGACTAACAGTAGTGGCGTATTTGGTATTGATGATGATGATGATGTGTTATTGATGATATGGCAGTAGTATTATTATTAGTAATTGGTGATGTGGTGGTGATGGTATTGTATTGGTATTATTATTATTTATTTTGCAGTATTTATTTGGTATTATTACTAGTATTGTTATTATTGTATTAGTATTATTATTTGACATTGGTGGTAATTATTGATATTGGTGACTATTATTGACAGTAGTATTTGATATTGATAGTGGTATTGTTATTATTGTTGTTATTGTTGTTAACCGTGACTGTGTGGTATTATTATTGTAGTGATATTGACTATTAGTAGTGACTGTTAATTGGTGTTATTACCTGTTATTAGTAATATTGAGCCTTGACAATAGTGATGACCTGGCTGATGATTGGTATTGTGCGTATTGTATTGGTGTTATTGTATTATTGTTTATTATTGGCAGTATCTGACATTATTATTGTTATTGTTGGTATTGTTATTGTAGGTATTGTTGGTAATTGTGTTAGGCGGTGATAGAAAACGGTAGTGACGTGTGAGTAGCCGTATTATTATTGTGTGTTATTATTATTGTTGATGAACTACATTGTAGTGATGTTATGATACGACGCTAATAGTGGTATTGTTATTGATGATTATGACCCTAACGCATTATTGGTATTATTATTATTATTATTATGACATTGTTATTTAGTAGTAACGGTATTGTTATTTATTATTACTGACGGAAATTATGGCGGTATTGTTATTGTTATTGACGTGACAATTGGTGATGTAGTAATGGTGGTAGCTAGTATTTATTACATTGATGAAATTTGTAATTTATTGATATTATTATTAGTAGCCTGTGTGGTATTGGCTATTGGTATTGGTGATAGTATTATTGTTGATGGTATTTATTATTTGCTATTGGTGGTGATTGTTAGTAAATGATGACAGTATTGGTAACTATTGATAGTATTATTATTGGTATTGTTGTTGTTGTTATTGTTGTTATTGTATTGTTGTGAAAAAGTGACTTATTGATATTATTGTTGAAAATTGACATGGCGTGATATTTATTATTAGCTATTGTTAATTATTGAGTGATGATTGTTAGTATTATTATTGTATTGTGAAGCGATTGTATTGTTATTGATTGTTAATGACATTTATATTATTGTTATTACATTGGTATTGTATTGGTGATGATGATGCAGTATGGTATTGTTATGGTATTTAGTACCTTTATTATTGGTGATGATGACCGTATTATTGGTATTGCGGTAGTGACGGTACTAGCATTGTGTATTGTATGACGTGTTAACTGACTTGTGATGTGTGTGTATTGTGTGGCATTATTATTGTGTGTTGATGATGACATTGTATTGAGAGCGTAGCTGATGACTGTTATTTGTTGAAGAGTATTGACATTATTACCTTGTACAGTATTGTATTATTGAAGGCCCATCATTGTTGTTGATGATTGTTATTGATGATGACCGTAGTATTGTTAGTGATGACATTGTGGTATTGTTGTTGAAATTACGGCCGGTATTATTGGTGTTGTTATTGATGACAGTAGTATTGTATTATTGTTATTGACACAGTATTGTTAATTGTTATTGATAGTAATTATGTATTGTGACATTATTCATATTGATGATATTTATTGTTATTATTATTGTTAGTATTGTTGTTAGTGATAGTGTTGGTGGTGATAAGTGGTATTGTTGTTATTGTTGTTGTTGGTATTGGTGGTATTGTGACATTGTTGATGGGTGATGGTATTGTTATTGTTGGTATTGATGATATTATTATTGTTGAAATTGTTATTGTATTATTGGTAATTGTTGATTGATGATACTATTGTGTGTATTATATTGACGGTGTGTTATTGAAAATTTATTGTGTGTTATTGTTGTATTATTGTGGTGACATTGTTGTTATTATTGTGAAGACTGGGCTTCTTGACGGTATTTGTTATTGTTGATTATTGTTATTGGTATGGTAAATTATTATTATTGGAAGTGACTGACGACTAATGAAAGTATTGTTACAGTATTATTGTTATTGAGTATTGGCTGACGATGATGTGTTGTTATTGACAGAAGTATTGTACGGTATTATTGTATTATTGTGTTGTTGATGATGACTTGTTGATGAAAGCATTGATGTTATTATTATTGGTATTATTGTATTGACATTGGTAGTATTGTTATTATTATTCTATTACATTGTTATTATTATTATTATTATTGTTGATATTGTTATTGTTGAAGCGGCAGGTATTAATTGTGTGATGACGTGACGTTGAAGTGAGGTATTGTTGTTAACCCGGTATGGACCCAGTGACATTATTGTTGGTATTGACTAATAATTGTGTGTTATTGTGTGTTGATGACGGTATTGATTGTTATTGGTATTATTGACTGGTATTGATGTTATTGATGACGGAAATTTAAGTGACATTATGACTTATGCTGTGGTATTGTTATTTGGCGGTAACCTTATTTATTGAGCGAAATTGGTAGCGGTATGTGGTTGTTATTGTGACTATTGTACAGCGGTAGTAGCTATTGATAGTGATATTGATATTATTCGTATTGTGCTATTATTATTGTTATTATTAGTGACAGTATTGGTGATGTGTGCAGTAATGATGAAATTATTATTATTATTGGTATTGGTGATGTATTGGTAGTATTGATGTATTATATTATTGGTATTATTACATTAGTATTGTTATTGTATTATTGTTGATATGTGTGTGTGTACTGTAATGATACCAGCGGTATTGATGACCAATGACAAATGATATTGGTATTATTGTGGTGGTATTGCCATTGACATTGTTATTGTTATTATTATTGTGGTATTGTGATTGTGGTATTGGTATTATTGATGATGATGATGATGACAGTGAGTAGTGGTATTACAAGCGTAGTGTTATTGATATTATTGTGTTATTTATTGTGGTATTGATGACTATTTATTGTTATTGATGATGACTTATTCAAGTGTGTAGTATTCGGTATTCAAGTATTATTGTTGTTGTTATTGTATTGTATTGTGGTAGTGATGGTAGTATTACAGTATTATTGTGACTACAGTATTGTTGATGAGTATTGTTATTGGTGATATTGTTGTTATTGGTGACTGTATTGTTAGTATACCTTGTTATTATTATTGATGGTATTGGTAATGAAAAGTGGCAATTGTTGTTATTGTTGTGTGATATTGAAATTATTGTATTATTGAAGTAATGAAATTATTGTGGCAGTGACCTATTGTTGTTGATAGTATTGTGTGTATGTGTAGTATTGTTGGTATTGAAGTATTATAGTATTTATTATTATTGACGTACAAGTAAGCATTGTTGGTATTGTTGGTATTGTTATTATTGGTATTATTGTTGTAATACATTTATTGTTATTGGTGACGTATTGACGATGACCAGTATTGTTATTGACGAGTACGGTATTGTGAAATGGTATTGACAAACGTGTGACCGGTGGTAATATAGTATATAATTACAGGCGGGCCGTCTTTACGATTATTATTATTGTTGATATTTACTATTGGCATTGATTATTGATGCAATGATATTATTTGTTGATGACATTATTATTGTATTGTTATGATATTAATTATTGGTAGTAGTATTGATTGTTGGTAGTATTGTTATTATTATTGACTATTATTATTGATATTTGTTGGTAGTGTTGGTATTATTGTTGATTGATGATAGTGACTATTATTGACGAAATTACATTGTGACGTATTGATGGTATGATGATGACTATTGCGTGTTATTGTTGTTGTTGTTAGTATTGTTGTTGATGATGACATTACATTGGTATTGTTGTTATTATGCGTGACTGTTAAACTAGTATTTATTGGTATGATGACATGGTAATATTATTATTGACATTTATTAAACCAATGTTATTCAAATAGTATTAGTAGTATTATTGGTAATTATTGTGAAGCCAATGATGATATTATTGTATTGTTATTATTAACTTGTTGACGTATTTATGATACTGTTGGCAGTATTATTATTAAAGTATTATTATTGACATTATGATACATGACAGTAATTATTATTGGTAATAGTATTGTGGTATTATTGTTGTATTGTTAATGGTGCGTATTGTTATTATTGATGATGATGATATTGTGGTATTGTTATTGTTGGTATTGTGCAGTAGTATTATTGATGGTATTATTATTGACGACATTATTATTTGTTATTGTTATTATTGTTATTAGTATTAGTAATGAAAATTATTTATTGGTATTATTGTTATTGATAATTATTGACTGGCAGTATTGTATTGAAAAGTAGTAGTATTATTAATACAACATGTATTATTATTGACGGTATTGATGACGTGAAAGTAGTAATAGTATTATTATTATTAGTATTGTATTGGCAGTAGTAACTGGCTTGTTATTGGTGAGTATTGTTGTTGTTATTGTATTGTTATTGTTGGTATTGTATTGTTGACCTAGTATGTATTGGTAGTGATGTATTCAAATTGATGACGGCGACTAGCCATTATTGTTGATATTGTGTATTGCTGGTAATTTAGTGAAAGCTGATGATGATGATGATAATTGTTAGTATTGACAGTAATACAGGTATTGGTATTGTTGATAGCGGTATTGAAATTGATATTGACTGATGACGTATGGTATTGTTGGTATTGTTATTGTTATTGTTGGTAAATTACATTGTTGTAGTGTACCTTTATTATGACCGGTATTATGTTGGTGACGGCAATGATTGGGAAATTGTTGTTGACCATTGACGTTGGTATTATTGACCCAGCCTTGGGCTTGTGTATTCGGTAATGATATTATTGTTGGTATTATTTATTAATTCATTATTGTTAACCATGACCCAGTATTGGTATTGGTGGTATTGTTATTGCCTTGGTGGTATTTTACATTTACTTCAGCGGTGGTGATTTACGATTGTTGATGACTTGATGGTATTGTTGTTGTTGGTATTGTATTAGGCGGTATGACGTAGGTGATTGTATTATTATTATTGATATTGTTAATGTGGTGACATTGTTATTATTACAGTATTATTGTTGATGACATTATTGAGTATTGTTATTATTATTGATATTATTGTATGACTATGTGTATTGAGTATTATTGATGACATTGATATTGTGTGTTAATTATTGATAAGCTAATAATGAAGTATTAGTACGGTATTTGTTATTATTATTTATTATTATGTGGTGATGATGATGACTGGCGTAATTATGACAGTGTATTATTGTTGAAAATGAAAGAAAATGTTATTGGTGATGTTGACAGCTTATGATATTGGTGTTATTTGGTAGTACAATGACGGTATTATTATTGACAGTATTGTTGGTATTGTTATTATTATTAGTGATGATTGTTGTTGTGAAGGTATTTATTGCCATGGCTATTGGTATTGTTATTTGGTGATGATGATGATTACGTATTGGTAATTATTGTGTACTGTTATTGATGGTATTGGTATTATTGATGAGTATGTTATGACGGTATTGTTATTGACAGTATTGCCCCATTGGTATTGTTGTTGGTATTGCTTTATTGACCCCAAGCATTATTATTGTTGTGTGTTGGTAGTGGCCTTGACAGTAGTATTGTGTAACGGCTTGACATTTATTAGCTATTTGTTGGTATTGATGATGATTTATTGACAATTAATGAAAATTGTGTATTATTGAGTGAGTGACAGTATTTATTGGTGGTAATTTATTGGTATTGCGTATTATTGTGTGACGGTTGATGATTATTGACAGTAGTGATATTGGTATTGATGACTGATTGTTAGTGACAGTAGCTAATAGTATTGTTATTGGTATTGACCAGCTAGTATTATTATTATATTGTATGCGGTAATTGACTATTATTATTACTAGTGACATTGTTAGTATTATTCATGATGATTATTGAGTAGTATTTAATAATGGTAGCATTGTTGATGTATTGTTGGTAATTATTAATTATTGTTGTTGATATTGGTATTGACGACCAGTACCATTATTATTGTAGTGTATTAACCATTATTGATGACTGTGTATGATATGATAGTATTATTAATTATTTGATGATGATGATGTTAGTATTGATGACCTTGAAATTTATTGGTAAACATTATTAATGACATTATTATTGTAATGATGACATTGTTGGTATTATTGGTGATGCTGTGGCCATTGTTATTGTTATTGTTATTACCGATGATGATAATTGTTGAAACTGGTATTATTCTATTATTGTTGTTGTTATTGTTGTTGATTTCATCTCTTCAGTAAGCAAGGCTAACGGCGGTGATTTGATTGTTGTTGATGATGTGTTGATGATGTGTGTGTATTGATGATGATGACTATTGTGAAATTTGTTGGCAGTAGTATTGGTATTGTTATTGAGTTGTTGTTATTGTTGTTGTTAGTGATGGTGGTGATGATGAAAATTGCGTGTGTGGCTATTGTTGTGACGGTATTGACATTGTTACTAGTAGTTATTGAGCTGGCAAGTGACGGCCTTGTGATTGTTGGTGATGGAGTAATTGGTATTGAGTGATATTGTTATTAGTGGTATTGATGAGTGGCAAATTGTGATGACCATTGTTATTGTATTGTTATTGTTGGTATTGATAACGAGGTTCGGTGATGTGGTGGTATTATTGAAAAGCCTTGGCCATTAAATGACTATTGGCCCATTAGTATTTATTGTGTATTGTTGATCTGGTGATGAGTATTATTGGTGATGACAGCCGTAGTAATGGTATTTATTATGGCGTGTCATTATATTATTAATTATTAGCCCGGCTGGCCGTGAGTAATATTATTGTGCCAGCGGCCCGGTGTTAATATTGGCGTGGTATTGATATTCTTGGTGGTATTATTGATGTGGCCATTGTTGAGCAATGGTATGTTGTTATTGTTGACTTATTGTTGTGTGAGGTAATTGTTGTTATTATTGATGATGATGACGATTGTTATTGTTGATTGTTAGTGACATTGTGGCTATTCTTGTGACATAGTATTGATGGCCGTTGGCTCATTGTATTGGCGTATTATTATTATTGAGTGATTGTTATTGCCAGTAATTACGGTATTATTGATGACGGTATTTGTTAGTGATTGTTATTGTTGGCTTGTTGGGCAATGACGATTTATTATTAATGTGTCTTCGAGCCGTAGGTATTGTTGGTATTGGTGGTGTATTTGAGGCTGAAAGTGATGTTATTTATTGCGTATTGTTAAACCGATAATTATTATTATTAAATGACCTTATTATTATTTAAACGAAGTATTGGTAATGTAACAGTATTATTACCAATGCAATTATTATTGCGCATTATGACGAGGAGATATTAGTGTGTATTGACGTTGATGGCTATTGATGTTATTCGATGGCTATTGACTATTGTTATTGACGTGTTGTTGTTGTTGGTATATATATATCATCATCATATATATATATATCAAATATCTCTATATCATTGTTATTGTTGTTGTTGGTAGTGATGGTATTGTGTTGTTGTTGTTATTGTTGACCCGGTTATTGTGGTATTTGTTATTTTGTTGTATTTGTGTGTGACATTGGTATTGTATTATTGATTATTGGTATTATTATTATTATTATTGATGATATTATTAGTAAATTGTATTGATGATATTGGTATTGATGCCCGGCATTTGTGTGTTGATATTGGTGTTGATTGTTATTATTGGCGATGACCCTGTGACAATACCGTGATAATGTGGTATTATGAAAACGTGTGCCCAATACCGAAATTGTTATTGCCGATTGATTTGATGTATTGTTATTGTGATGGCAAGGCGAAACTATTATTATTGACGAGTACAAAGCCCCATTGATATTGTATTGTTGATAATGCCCATTATTGATTGTTATTGTTGATGATGATGATGATATGGCCAATTGGCAATGTGACGACTTGTATTGTTTCGTAGCCATTGTTAATATTGTGACGGTAGTGGTATTGTTAAACTGGTGACATATTATTGACGGTATTGTTGGCTAACTGACGTGATGGTGATGACGGTGATGGTTGGTTGGGTAGACGTTGATTGTTATTTGGAGTCGATTTGTTGATTTGATTTGGTTGTTCTGAGGTCGAGCATTTTAACCACACAAGAAAAACATAAACGATAGACGGGATGAATGTTCATTGAACACAATGGATAATAGTATCTTTTCTTTATAATAGCTGGCGGTAATTGTGAAAAATTAACGAAGTTCATCAAGATTCCTTCCGAGAAGAAAGCGATGAAGTAGTAACAGAAGGGGGAAGCAATATAATAATAGATATGGAAAAATGGCTTAAGCAACCTTGGTCAGCATCTGAATAGATGATGGACATGTGCAAAATTAAATTTAAAATATAGCTAAGTTCTTTTAAAATTGTGATAAAGTAAGAAATTTTCTTAAACAAAAATGTAAGGAAATTAAACATACATTTTTTTTTCATTTTAAGCCGAGTTCAAGTTTTTTTTATTTGAATTAAGTCCTAAAATTTTTAAAATTAGATTATTACTCTTATACGTTTTGTAAAAAAAAGAAGGGGGGGGAAGCTGTAGCTCTGCTTACGTAATCATAAGAGGGGGCTTCATGGATTTGTTTATTTTGCTGATATGAGGGGGGGGGGGTCAAAATTACAAAAAAACATGCTTACTTAATATTTGAATGGCCCCAAACGAGGTGTTTTTACTTCAAATTTGACGAAGAAATTTTTTTTTCCTTCATAATGTTATCGGGGGTCGATTTGAGCTTAGAAATCAAGACACAGAAAGCAAATTCTAGCATTTTTTTGTCCATGACAGACAGAGCGGAATTCGAATTTAGTGGAAATGGACAAGAAACGGCGCTTTTTGCGTCAAAATTGAGCAAATTGAAATAATTTTTTTTTTTCATCACTATGTAATCGAGGTTCGATTTGGGCTTAGAAACCAAAAAATAGAAAGCAATTCCAGAATTTTTTGGGCCATTAGTGCGGAATTCGAATTTCAATCGAAATTCAGTTTTCGCCTCGAAACGGACAAAAACGGCGCTTTTTTCGTCAAATTGAGTTAAAATGAAATTTGATTTTTTTTCTTCTGAATGTTTTAAATGATCGATTTGGGCCTAGAAACACCACATAGGAAGATCATTGGCAAATTTATTTAAAAATTATACCCAAATCCATGGTATTGGTCTAAATTTCGATATAAGGATCATATACCAAATTTCATTTATGTAAGTTCTTGTGCTTCTGAATATCTGTGTTCACATATATACGGATAGGTAAACAGTCTACACATTGACGAATTAGTTCAAAATTTGATATATGTATATATACGATTTTTGTGCGTAGTCCATGTGCCAAACGTTCCTCTAGCTCTACTTCTGTATAAAATAATGGCAATTTCAATATCCTCGCTTAGGCAGAACTTCGTTTCCAGAGAGAAAACGAATTAGAACTGACAAAGAGAATTAGAACTGACCGCGGGGTGTAGGCTCCTTACTTCATTAATTGCACTTGGTTCTTGTAACAACGTAAAATGTTGTTTTGAGGCAGTAAATATGAAAGAGAAGTTTTATTTGTTTTAAAGAAATGATTTAACTGTTATTTTTCTCCGACGTGCATTATTTTCAAACATTCATTCGTATTTAAAATGAATTTTTTTGCTAAGTCAAAGGAACAGTGAAATAAAGAATATCTCCTACTAAATCAAGTTTTTCCATTGCAATAACTTAGTTAAATTGATGAAATAAAAACTTTATCTAATCTAGAGCTAACATATCCAAAATAAAACACGAACATCTATTAGATAAAGCAGAAAATACATGTGTCTGTCTGTCAGTCACGATACGGAAGCGACATGAAATTTCCACATGACATTGTGGAGTATATTTCTAGGTCAACTGTGCTATTTTCAACTTTCAGAACTAATTAATTCATACGATATTTAATTAAATCACGAAAGGTAAGCTATTTTCAGACGTTTTATACCAAGAACCTTTGAAATATTTATCGCACGAACTTTTCACTCCATCTTAAAGAGCAGAAGATTATATTTTTAATGGTATCAATTTACTTGTCGTACGATGTTTTCTCCGGTTTTATTGAACATTTCAATATTCATTTTAAACGCAGTTTGTAGCAATGCGTTCTACTGTTATAAAATTGAATTCAAATAAAATTATTGTTTCATCAAATCTTTATTCATGTGTTAAAGTTATGATAAGAAAATATGCTTTCTTTGGACCGAGGTAGACTTTTTACTTCCGCTTTTATTTCGTAGCTTTTAATATGCCCTCAGATATCCAATGATTTAGTTTAATTACTATACGATGTTTCGCTAAAATTGGACTATAACTCTAGTATACGAAACGAAACGTTATCAAATGTTTTGTTTTATTATTCAGAGCAATATCTTAATTTAATCACGGTTGTAATCAATAGATGGCAGCACAAATCAGAACCGAAATTTCGACGTTTTTGCGCTTTTTCTAATATCTGTTCGTAACGGTAAGAACACAAGTTCTTTATTTTGCTGCGGTGGCGAAGCGCATGCAAGAACGAGATTGATATAATTATTTTCTGCTTTAAAGTTTTATGAATTCATGACAAATTTATGAATTCAGTTTTATGAATTCATGACAAATTTATGAACTCATGAATAAAGTTCCATTATAGTTTTATGAATTCCAGATAAATTTTATTTACGGTGGTCGTCTAAAACTGAGAATTCACCGAAATCATATCAATACCTCTGTTGTATTGTTTAAGTCTAGAATTTTGTCGGTTGGTCCGATATATTTCCATAATTATTGTGTAAAACTCCAAATCGTCAAAATGCTCTTAATTTTTTTTAAAACCAAAAATAGTCATGAAATTTCGTTGAGTACTTTTAGTACGTCACGGTGAAGATAGATGACGCCTTAAATGCCTGCCAGAAACGTTCTTGGACTCTAAAATAGCAATGAAAGCTAATTTTGTTCATTTTTGAAGAAAATAAATATATATGAAGAGTTTTAACACTAGTTTCTCAACAGTTAAACATTTTTTTTTTAAGGGAAAAAAGGCTAAATTTATTGAAAACCGATATTTTGTCCTGTTTGTTTAGTAATTTGGCAACCCTATGCGGAGAAACGTTGAATATAAAGATCGGCTCTCTTTAGAACGCGAACAATACTCCCCCCCTCCCCCCAGCAAATGCACTCTTCTTTTCGGGGTCGAAAGTAAGCCGAAAAATTCCCCCACGGGCTGAAGTTCATTGCAGTTTCGTTTTTCCTATAGAGAAGAAGATTCCTTCTTTGCAGTTTTTGCTGCTGCAACTAACCAGATTTCATTTGGTAGGGCTCTTACTATGTGCGTTAGTTAACTCCATCTATCTCGCTTTCTATACACTTGTAATTATCATCAATAATAAATTTATTGATCTAAATTTAAATAAGATGTAGAGATTTGATTAAATATAATGCATAGAAGATTATTTTTGATAGTTATTCTAGTATTTGTGGCTACTTATATAAATTATTTTTTTGGTAGAAACCAATAATCATATCCTTTTTAAAAGTTGCGATACAATAACGTGCAGAAACGTGCTATTTATTGAAAGTGTAAAACGACAACTTTACCCTTGGTACTAAACTGAAAAGAAAGTAAATATGTATTACCGAAACAAGAATTTTGTGCTTACAAATAAACACAGCAACAGAAACACAAAATCCTTCTCCATGCAAATAAACATCTGATAGAACTAAAAGAACGATTACATTCTTACTAAAATTATCACATACAATTTTTTTAAATTTCTCATATTTCTAAATACAGTAAACATTTCCAGAATCTTTTTTTTATTTGCTTGAAAAAAAAATAATTACATTTCATTTTTATTATGGGTCATTTCGCGCTGTGTTTAAAAATTAAACATACATCAATGCGAAAAATTAATTTTTCTTTATTTTTTGTGTACTCGAATGAATCTACCAAAACCTATCGGAAAATAACTATATATTCTCTCTATTTATACATTTATTAAGAAAAGTGGAAATCTATGACATTTTTATAAAAAGCATCATAACCGAGCTTATTTTAATACTATATATACGCGTTTGATATATTATTATTTTCAGAATTTACCTAATTTCAGCGCAATACTTTTAGAATCTCAAAATCTTATCACATTTTAAAATTTTGAGGCTAAAAGTAGCGCAATATTATTTACACTTTTAGTATATACTGCATTTAAATTTGGTATCAATGAATCGATAACATTCGTTCAGATAATATTTGCAAAATAATTTTGTAAAATTTGAGAAATATTTATAAAATAAAATAAGCAAAAGTTAAATTAGAGTATTGGAAGAATTTAAATCTAATGTTTCCATTTAGGTATGCAAAAACAGGGAGAGAAGCTGAAGAATTATTTATTGACTCTGACGAAGGCAAAACTCAAGCGAGATTCGAACCCGGGGTGAAAGAAGCACGTTTAACCGCCTGCGCTATCCAGTCCATGTGAGAAAACGTTTGAAGCAGTTGTCTTGGAGTTTAACCGAAAACGGGCCGGGGGCAAAATAATGCTGAAAAGAGAGGAGTTATTTATATAAAATTGTTCTGATGCGTTTCAATTTACATGAAGTGATTTTTAATATTAGGGGGATTTTCAAAGAATATTTTTTGGCTAATTTTAGAATAAACTTTAAGGCTAGGTAGCTTAAGCTTATTTCTCAGATCAGCGTTCAAAATGCGGAACGCATCACCATTTTGCTTGCCATCCTTGCGCAGGGGCCATGCTACTCTTCTCAGTATCGTTCCAATTTTAGTATTTGTCCTGCCGAAGTGATTGCATCAATAATAATCTGGTTTTGAAGATACACGTGGCCATGATGTTTACAGCTACTACGCCCCGCCTCCCCTACATCAATTTCAACTCTCGCAACCAGCGACCTTAAAATTTTGATGACTTTAAAAATTTATAAAAATAGATACAATTTTCTACAATAATAAAACTGGTATCATTGGAAAGATAATGTTTTTCTCTTTAGAATGACACAAAAGGTTTTTTTTGTCAGTCAATTAATTCAGAAGTTATTGGCAGAAAACGACGAAATTTGATTTAATTTTTAAACAGTTTAAATTTGAATTAAAATTTAAAAAAAAACGGCTACGATGTGCACAATCCGACCCTCGAAAGTATACCTGTACAAAATTTGGTAGCTCTAGGTTCAACGATCTGTTCAGTCGACCGCCAACAGACAGACACAAACATTCATCCTTATTATTAGTAGAGATAGAGAAGCTCGGCCCTCTTCACAAGAGTGTCAATCAGTCGCGGCCGCTCCTTGACCTTTTCTTATAAAATAAGTCAATCACATTTTCAGCATTGGATTTCATATCTTTGTGAATGTTTGCAAGTCTGGCCCATGGAGCTGCGTAAATAATTCTCGAGGCGCTTTAATGTAGAAAAACTCTTCTCTGCTGTGCTTGTCACAAGAATCGCCCCATATACTTGAAGAAGAATTGCCACAATCGGAAAGAAGGAACTATCTCACTCTTTGAGAGTTTCAGCAGTTAACTGTGGTTTTTTTTAACACACTTTCCCATTTTACTCATCATATATTGAATTCGGATTTTAATTGAAACTCCGAACTTTCTAAAAAAATGTTGATTGTTGTACTTCAAAGCCGCATGAATGATATCATTGTGGATTGTTGTTGGATTGCTCTCTCCGATGATATCTTCTGTAGATAAGACCAGAGGTGTATTCCCGTAGAAGTCTGGGTTATACATTAACTGAATTTCGAAAATGAAATGATCAACTCTAGGTATGAATATCACTCGTATGAAGTATTCTTCAGCATTGCTTCAAGTAACATTTTCTCTAATCGTTTGTTTCCTTGATTTCACTGTTAACATCGTCAGGTGCACTAGCATCCAAAAGTTAAGCATAATTCTTAAAATGCAAAAAATTGGAGTTAATGCGGGTACAATGGCTCATAATCAGTTGTGGAAAATCGTGGGATGTATAATAGTAGGAACTGACGCTTTACAGTGAAGATTCCGGCACGGGGACATTTACTCATCACAAAACAAAGGAATGGAGATGAAAATGCTTTGAGCTCATCCTGTTTCACAGAAAGCTTATAATGATTTGTAACTTCTATCAATGGTTGTGCTTTCGGGCCGCACTACTTACATGGATTTTCGTAAGAACAGCACGTTCGGTGAGATATAAATGATTTTTTTTTTAAAAAATCCCCCAATTTTTCCACACGTTTTTTGATTATAATATTTAGAGTTTTCAACTAAATTATACGAAACTTAAAGAATACTCGACAATATATAATGAAGTGCCAAAAGACATGAGACACCTCCTAATATCGTTTGGGACCTCCTTTTGCCCAGCGAGGGGACCGACCAGAAAGTGATGAGAAAGAAAATGATTTTGGGTCGCCCCGTTCCACAGAAAGCTGATAATGATTTGCAACTTACATCGACGGTTTTGTTTGCCGTACTCAATACTCACATGCATTTTGGTGAAAACAGCATGTATATCGGGAAAATATGTTTTTTTAAACCAATTTTTTTCGTATGTTTTTTGCTTATAACATACAGAGTTTTCAACTAAATTATACAAAACTTACAGAATATGTGACAATATGTTAGTGAAGTATTGTATTAAAATTTCAAATTAATACTTTGAATATTTGTGGAAATATGAGTATTTTTAGTAAATAATTTTTTATTACATATGCGCGAAACATGGTTTAATTTTTTTTTTTTTTTATATATAGTTTGGAAGCCAGATATGTAGGGTAGCTTACAAAAAATTTCAGTTGAACACAATCACGATTCAGAAAGATGTCGGTATTGCAGCGAACTGAATTTCATTTGCTCTCAAAAAGAAACTAAAAGACGAAGGTTCTTCTACAAATTGATATGTTTCAAACTTGAATCTTCACATGAGTATTTATATTTAATGTATACTATATGATCAAAAGTATCCGGACACTTTCGGATTTTCACATTTTAAAAATTTCTCTGGACAGGTTAGTCCAACTGCCCTTCAACTTCGACCATGTAAAGAATAAACTTTAATTCACATTTTACAGTGAAGATTCGGTCACGAGTGCGTTTAGTCGACCGACTAGAAATTGATGATGAAGAAGAAAAATTCTGGACTTGCCCCGTTCCACAGAAAGCTGATAATGATTTCAAATTTCATCAATGGTTTTGGTTAATATGCTCATTGATCACATGCATTTTCGTAAAAATAGCAAGTATATTCTGGAAGATGTAAAGATTTTCTTAAAAAATTCCAAAGTTTCGTATTATTTGGTGGAAAATTCGGCATGTTATAAGCAAAAAACATGCGGGAAAATTTGGGATTCAGATGTAACATCCCAGTTCAGATAGATTGGTGCTTAATCAATTCCAGACGAAAAAATATATAAAAAAAACCTTAAAAAAACGGTTTTACTAATGCATTAAAAAAGAAATTTTTTTTTGTCAAAAGTCTGTAGGTCAAAACAAAAATCGTAAAAGCGTGAGGCGCAGGTAGAAAAGCTGTAAGAAATTAGAATTGTAATCATATTTATAATATATTTTATATGATGAATGTTTAATAACATTTCGTTTCTTATGATAATCATTGTGGTTTTATATCTCTCTCCTATTGTTTTCAGCGCCTCACGCTTTTACGATTTCTGTTTTAACCTCCAGATTTTTGACAAAAATTATTTTCTTTTTTAATGCATTAGTAAAAGCGCTTTTTTTAAGTTTTTTTCACATATTCATTATTTTCTAGTTTTCAGTCTTTAATTTATGTCATAATTCAGTATTATAAATATTTTATACATCAACTAACTAAAGCAATTATTTTATTGAAAAAGGTCTGATAGGATGTACGTAATGGACCCCATGCTTAATTTAATTCCATCAATAATTTCTTTAAAAATATCTATAATAGGACATGCTTATTTTTATTGAAATATTTAAATTACTGTGTCAAGTATTTTATTTATCAAAAATACTATAGATGACGCCACTGAAACCTACCGAGGGGAAGGGAAATGTTGCGATTTTGAGAACTCTAAAATTATTAAAATGTTGCATTGTCATCAAGGCCCAATAAATATACAAAATTTCAGATCTCCAGTGCATTAAGAAGTGAGTGAAAAATCGATCACAAAATTCCAACCTTACATACACACATGAAACATTTCGAACTTAGTAAAAGCGTTTAAAAACACTACCCCACCAGAATTTCAGACCCAAGGAATAAAAATTAGTTCATTCGTTATTAAAAATCTTACGAAGCTGTCATTTTGGTGATCAGACTGAGTGGTGAATTTTCATTTTCAATGATTATCAAATAATTCAGTCGTCATTAGTACTAATAGATGAGTTTAGTTATTAAATTTTTTCTTTTGCAGATAGCCAATTGCATTCCATCAGCTATTCGAATAATTGCCGAGGTGGACAGCGACTCCCGATTTCTATTCATCTCCTCCTCATGCTTTCGTTAAATGCCTATTAAAGACCATTTAATAACACTCATCACCATACCGTCTTTTATCTTGATCTGGCAACCACGGTACACCTTGAACGTGAGAAGTATAGTTAATGGATGAAATTTCTTAATGATTCTGCTTTGTGTTACTATGGAAAAGGTTTTTGCTATTAGAGTCAATTTGCTGATGATTATTGATAATTTGCTGTGGGAGTCTCGAACCCCATTACGGAGAAGAAATAAGCCTCGATAAATTTTGGGTCGCTCTCGGGGGGAAATAATTTTTCTGATGAGCTTTACATAGTTGTTGAAAGCAAATTGTCATCCCTTGGACGCAACTCTGTCCAACGAACTGGCTCATTACGAAAAGTTTTTATAATCAATAAGGTAAATTTTTACGATCTCATTTAAATTTTGAATAATGTTCTATATTAAGCATTTCATCAAACAGCGTGCCAATTTTATGTAAAAATCACGTGATAAACGAAATCAGTTTCCTAGATTTTATGATTGAAACGCATACTGTATACATTCGAGCATTCAAGTTTAATATTTGTCTTTCACAAATAAAAAAATGTAAGCAGCCATTATCCAAATGCGATAAAAAATATAAGCAAAATAAATTGTACGGATTATATAGTTTAAACACATACAGTGGGTAAAAATAAAAGATTCCGTACACAACTATGACCGTAAATAAAAGCTTAATTTGTCACACAAAATATCTTGTCAAGAAAACGAAAATTAACAAATTGGTAAAAAACAATTGGATATAATATTTATGAATATAATAAAGATAAAATATCGGGATAGTTAAATAATAAATTTAAAGAAAAAAAAGACACTAATTAGGAACAAAAAAAGTTTCCGTACTGTATTTATATAGTTAATGAACGATTTTTTCATGTTAACAAAGTTATATTTAATGGTTGGTAGGCCCTCTTTGGGCCTTTATCACTTCTCTCAAACGTTGTGGCATGACTCCCATGAGATTTTTTGTTCTTTCAGGTGAAATGTTCTTCCAATTGTTCTGAATGGCACATTTTAGTTCAACCTTGTTCTTTATGTCATATTTGAGTTCATGACCGATTTCTCCATATAAAAGTTTGTTGGGGTTTAAATCGGGAGACTGGATGGGCTAGGAATCTGCGGTTTAAAATGAAAGAGGTGCCATTCTACACAGATCTTGGAGGTTCGTTCTCTTGCTCGAAAATAAATGTGCTTCCAGGGGATAATTTTTCCGCACTGGCTCAGACATTCTGCTTTAGAAGGTCAACATATTTCCTTCCATAAAACATGAATTGCCGAGACCAGCAGCACTCGTACACCCTCGCACCATGACGCCTTCGTTATCGTGTAGGACATAAATTCTTAGTTTGCATCTGTTGATTCGGTTTTCTTCAGAACATAATTAAACCATCTGACCCCAAGGATATTAAATTTTGATTCATGAATAAAAAAGACACATTTCTAGAAAGACAAAGACTCCCTTGCATGCTTCTTTGGAAACTAGAGGCGCTTTTTCTGCAACAGAGACTTATAAAGGGCTTCTTACAGGCCGCACGTCCATTCTAACCTGCATTTTTAATGACATTTCTCACCGCTTGAGATGTCACTTCAACAATATAATTCATCTTGCAGCCGGCTGCGAGTTGGATTATCTTGAAGCTTACGCATGATTTTTCTTTTATGCGAGCTTCGGATGTCTTCCGGATGGATCTTTATCCTCAAAAGTTTGAAGCTCACAGAATCTTTCAATAATATGCACTGTAAACCTAGATATGTTAACAATTTCACCTTTTTTTCACAGATTATTCATTATTTCGTAATTAAATCACCGAGTCACTTCCATTGAAAGCGATCAACTATAAGCTGGAATTAATCAACCGCTGATATCGTGAACCTCAAGTTTCGAAAATTTCCTGCCGGTCAGTTGTAGAAGACTTCAAGATTAATTTGCATATTGCGTAGGGAAACATTTTTTGCAAGATACATTGCAATATCTCCTAAATATTTCAATTAAAACACTTGTTGCTCTTCTTTAAAAACAGACATTTATTATTAACTCATTTTTAAGACTCAAATTAAGCATGTTTCAGTAGGTACTGAA
>BGPR01022844.1:0-24891 GCA_013235015.1 Araneus ventricosus | reverse complement strand
AAATCGATTTTGATTCTTTATATAACTGTGAAACTACGTAATTTCGACATTAAATAACTGTTAAATTACCATTTTCATTTTCCAGGTAGTAACTATAATTGAAGTTTCGAGAATAAAATTTAACAGTTATTTAATGATCCAGAAAAAGAGAACGATATTCGATTTCTTAGTTCTGAAATGTTCACCGCGCCATTGAAAAGAAATTTTCCTTATGAAAATTGCGTTTTAAAAGCGCATGATTCGGAACAAAACTTTCATGAATAATTAATTATTTGAGGCAAAAAGAAATGAGGCACGAAATTTTGAGGCAAAAATAAATCGATTTTGATTCTTGTTATAACTGTGAAGCTACAGAATTTAGACATTAAATAACTGTTAAATTTTAATTTTCTATGTAGTAACTATAATTGAAGTTTCGAGAATAAAATTGAATTTGTCATTCGTTTCAGATTAGGAATAACTCGCATAACTTACTTAGGGATAAGACAGCTAATGAGAAAAGGTTTTCAACTACCTGCCGTTGTTCTTAAACTTTTCCCACAGTAAATGCCGAACAATTGCTCCATTTTATGACAGCGCACTTTGTATTAATTCATTTAAAAATAATTCATTTATTAATTAATGGACATGATTAAGTTAGCATAATTGAAAATGGATTTCGATGCAGGTAAATTTCGGAAAATCAATGCAATTAAACTAACCGAATACGCAGTTATTTCTTGTAATTATAAGAAATTTTTACTACCAGAACAACGAAATGCAGTGCAATTGACAGCGAAGAAGAATTTTTAAAAAGTGTATTTAGATCATAACGTTCATATCTTTAAGATCATATGATTTTAAAATGTTTAAAACATTTTCAGCATTTATCGCTTGAAAACTCATTAAATCTCTTGAACGGTAAAGATAATAAACGATAAAGTTACATTTACTCGCTTAATAAAAGCCTTTTTCTGGGATTTTGAAATTAAATTTTTTTCTATTATTTCACACTTTATTTTAGTTGTTAACAAGTAATCCTCAACAAGTAATCCTCAAATTACATGCTATATTCTTCCATCATTTAATCTTACATCGTGCGATTAAACGCTCGATTAAATATTTTGGTTTTTCTCGGTCGCACCGTAAGGTAGAAGTTATTGTTTGAAGTTACTATGTCGATCGTGCCGCAAGGTAGCAGTTTTGTTTACAGACTTGTGTGACGTCAAGCTGTGACGTATATACACAGGGAGTCCGAGAAATGTGGGACACATTTCAAAAATTAATAAAAAAAAAAGACCTAATAAAGTTACAATTACGGTTTTTTTAACTGAGAAAGCAAATAAAAGAAGTTTTTTTTTTCAGATATTTATGCGGCGTTACGGCGTTCTAAATTTGCCTCAGCGAGGGAATTCCGTACTCAATGGCTACCGATCGGCAAAACCGGATGCTAGTTTTCTGGTTTTCTTTCCGAACACGTTCGGAGCACTTTTTTTCTAAATTGTGAAATAGAAACACCAAAATATATTTTTCAGATTCGAATTTAATAAACATTAATATTAGAGTATGATTTTTGAGTATAAATTATTATAAATTTACAAAAATCTTGAATTTCTGCTGCTTTTTAGAGGAAATTCCCCAAAACTTCAAGCATGCTAGAGGTCAAACTTTTGTAATAATTCAAATAAAACTAATGCTAAAATAAACTACATACTATGGACTAGTGCTTGTACTGGAATCTTAACATTCTTTGTATAAGTAAAAATTTTAGAGCTAATCGAACAATCGTTATAAAATTTTCAGCAAATTTTTCATGTCATTTTTCAGATAAAAGACCATAATTAAAAAAATATTGTTACAATATACATTATTCTAGTACATTCGCTAGAGACTCATTTGAAGAAAGTGTTCGCAAAATTTCAGAACAATCGAATGATAATATCTTGAGTTATCATGTTTGAAGTGTGAAAATTATGCGTAACATCTAGTTTTGAGAAAAATCAAATTTTAGTTTTGCCACGCGCTTAAATTAAGTATCTAAACTTCAAAAAAAAAATTCCAAAAAATATACTAACATCATATTAACTTGAAAAAATGCAGTTTAAAAGAATTTTTGACAGGATTCTGTCCTTTAAATGACAACTTCCGGTTAATTAAACGCCCACTTCCGGTTTTCGGTTTGTTATAAAACAAGTAATATTTCATCTTCTAATTAACGTACCGACAAAAGGAAATATGTTTCAGAAAGGTAAATGAACGAGCTATCCAAATCATCAAAAAATAAAAAATGGGAATTTTGGCCGAAAATCGACTTTTCAACGTGTTCGGTTACCTTAACTTGAATATCTCAAAAAATATTCAGTTTTCACACTACATGTGAATTAATAAATTAAAGAGCGTAAAATTCCCTACAAATACACGCTTTTAATTTTCTTCTAGCTTTAATATTTTCGTAGATAAGGACTCTCAAAAATGGGAGATTTTCAATAATTTACGACCCTCTAGACCACCGTAACGGCGCGTTTCCTATCTGAAAAAAAAAAAAAAACTTTTGAAATGCGCTCTCATTTAAAAAAGAAACGTAGTTGTAACATTATTAGGTTTTCTAAAATTAATTTTTGAAATGTGTCTCACAATTCTCGAACACCATGTATAAAGTCACGCACTTTGTCAAATGTCTTTTATATTAGAGAGAGGCATGGATATAATGTCATGTAATTTTACAGTTTTATTGTTTTTAAATACTGTCAGGTCGATAGCAATAAATATGATTTATAAATGGATTCTGTCGTAATTGAGCGGCTCTGCTTTCCAACAAAATAGCGTTGAAAAGCGCGGCTTGGCGATGCGCCCTAATGTATTTAGGCTCGTTTATTTCTAGATTGGCGATTCCACGCAATGCTTGTGAAGTTTTTAATTTTCCTTTGACTTAAATTTAAATAAACAATGTATTTTATCATAAACTGACTGCAGGATCCCAGAAGTGGGTAAAAGATTCCTATCCACTGATGCTTTTGTGTTAGTTGAGAAAAAGGGATTTGAGAAAAGAAATTATATATAGGATAGAAATAAATTTATTTATATACTTGAATAAGCTTATTTATTTATTTAAATAAATCTGAATGGGTTTCCAAAATAATGCAACATTGTTTCTTGAATACATAATAGGCAATTAAAATGTTTTAAAATTGAAAACCGAGTTTTCTAAAGAGAATACAGTTTTCTCCAAATATCATGAGAGTTTTTCTTATTTTTATTTATTTAATCTTTTATCATTTTTTTTTTTTTGCATTCCTTTATAAGTTTGTTGCCAAATAAGTAGCAAAAAAGCAAGGCCATTAAAGCTTTCTTTGGGTTCTTCAAAGTGATATAACTTATATTTATGTCACCGGGTAATGTCCCCTAACTTATGGATGATTTGATGTTTCAAACCCGTAATTAACTCCTTAAGCATCGCTTTTTTTTTTTTTTTTTTTTTTTAAAAATATAAAACCTCCTCCCTTGGAATTGGGCTGTCGTCCTCATTCATCTCAGAATACTTGAGATGCGAATGGATTCCACGTCATTTTTGTGCCAAATTATAAAGCTAATTAATGATTCAATTTTAGTTTATAAGACTAAAATTTCAATAATTCGATGCACGTCAATATGACGAAGGCGAGACTTACGGGGTTAAAATGAAAATCATGCAGCAATGTTTAATATGAAATCTTTCAAAGGTTAAAAATTACTCACACATGTATTGTATGTTGCTGAGCATTTTTTTTTTTTTTTACCGCATTCAAAATATTTTCATCTTATAATTCTTTTTTGAACGAAATGAAGTGGGATCATTTCAAGGTTTAAACAGGGTCGCCGAACGCGAGCCAAGTCGCCAAGCGAAGCGATTTTCCGCCAGCCGGGCGCAAATGTCGCCAATTGTGAACCAAACGCGAGCCAAGTCGCCAAGAATGGTTGTAAGAAATTTGGCGGAATTCTACATTATTTGGCGATTTTTCGCTTGCGCCCGGCTAACGGAAAAGTACCCTATGGTGATTAATCAGCGGATCGAAGTCTATCCTCCGGTTACCCGGTCATCACGCCACATATTGTTGCGATAATCTGACCTCGCCGCCTACTGTAATTTAGATTAATATGATGAGAAAGTGTGATTTATATATTCGGAGAAAATGAGCTAATACTCTTAAAAATAAGAAATATGTAGTTTCCTTATCCGGGCTTGGTCTCAGCGGGCCTAGGTTTAAAGACAAAAAAAATATTAACTTACAATAAATATCCCAGAATATAATAATGATTTAAGCATAATTGATCGGCACCATTCAAATGTAAGCAGATACTTCGAAATGCTTAATTAATCTCCGCAAATTAGAATTAAGAAATTTAGTTGCAGAATATATTTCATTCACAACTTACTAAGAAAATCCGTTATTTTTTCATTGATTACATTCTTATGTGCTACGAATTTTGTAAACTTAGAAACAGCTGCTCAATGAATCTTTTATTTCTGTATGATAAAAACTATATAAATAAGAAAATAGCAACATTCTTTATATTTTTGTAACAAATTCCACAATTTATGCTACAGATTTTAGTTCCCATAATTCAATGCAATCTTACGAAATCCAAATCGTCCATTATCCGGATTAATTAGAATTTCCCATTATCCTGACACAGTGGCGAATCCAGGGGAGGGGCTATCGGGCTGCAGCCCTCCCCCCCCCCCCCCCAGAGCTAAACCAAAATTCTTGATTTAATTTAAAATCACTACAACTATTTGTTCTTAATTTTCATTTTAAAAGAATAGTAATAAAATCGTTACAACATTGCTTTCTGGCTTGACAGGCTTGAAAATTTTCCTACTTTTCTAGTCATTCCACTTGTACTTGTAGCGTTGGCACGGTGGAAAACATTTTCTGGCTAGTTATTTCATTGTATTTTTTATTAAATTATCGAAAGTATTGTAGTGTTCTTTATTATTCTTAGTGTCAGGAGAGGAAAGTCTGTTAAGTTAAAGTGTTTTGGTTTATATAAGCCATGAGGTTTGATATTCGTCACTACGATACAAAATTTTTATGACCTCAGCCCCCCTCCCCGAAACCCGAATCCTAGATTCGCCACTTCCTGACAAACGGTCGATTTTCCAAACAGAACGAATTCGATCTCATCTTTTTCTTCCGAGAAGCATATGTAGTGCTGCCATCTGCTGGAAATAGTTTACACTAAATGCTGCATCGACTAATTCTTTTTTATCAGTCTTCGTCATAACCTTGATAAATCTAGTTACAATTCGTAAAATTTAGCAAAATTAATTAATTAAATTTAAATAAATTAAAATAAAAACATATTTTGCATTAAATAGAAAGGGTCATATGAAGCCGAATCTAATAAAATACAAAAACAAATAATAGAAATTTAAATTAAAAGGAAAATAAATTGTGTTCTAAGTTAAAAAGTGTTCGAAGTAGTAGAGAATCTTTGGTTTTTTATTTTATAGTTTTTGTTGCGTCATTTTTTTAAAAATTTCTGTTGAAGCAATTACTTTTTGCCGCTGCGTTTGCGCGCAAAAATGTTTATTGTTTTCATTATTTTCATTATTATTATTGCTTACTTTTTGTTTCTTTTAATTTATTTTCCTTTTAATTAATTTAGAATTTCATTGCTTGATAAATCTAGGTAGAGCCGAGGAAGAAGAAGAGGTGCTGGAGTCCCAACTTGCGGAAGGACTATAAGATTGCCAGTTACAGTTAGATAATAAAATAAATAAATTTTTCTTGCATTAGTGTGCAGGGGCCGATTAAGCTGGTTGGCCCTTGTCCCAGGAATCTGGAAGGGGTGTAAGAACCAAAACCCTCTGAAAGCGTAGACATGTGAATTTCGAATTGTCAGTCATTCCGTTTCAGAGTAGCATATTAAATATTTTTTTAATCATTGTAAGATGTGTGTATTAAAAATCACGCGTAATTATATTATTTCATTTTATAATTTAATTAATATTTCGATAGTAAAGTGTTTTGACTTTATAAATGGCATACATAAATATTTCCTAAGTATTATCGAAGATCTTAAAGAATCCTTAGATATGAAGAAGGAAAATGACTTTCTGTGGAAATACCTTTTACATAAATAACCTTCATGATCCTAAGCAAGCATTCAGCGTATCACGAAGTTCTCAGAAACATAATTATTATTTCATAGTAAATATTGAAATATGATGAGAGAATGAATGATAAAATTGAAGGAATTGAAACGCAGGATGAAATGAAAGAAGAATGAAGAAGCCATCCATGAGCTTCACAAAACGTAAAAAAAGGTTCTACTTTGCTAGGTGAGAAAACGCTTTTATGCCGCTTAGTTTGCAATCTGTTGTCTCATTTCTTACTTTCTCTAATGAAAGTTATACAAAGAGAAAGTATTAGCAATGCAAAAAAAAATTTGAACTCGAGATTTTGGAATCTCCAAGTTTGAGACCTCCCTGAAAGTCCATAAACAACTTTTGGAATTATGTTCTGTCTCGGGTGTTCTGGTGAACTACGATACTGAAAACTATTAGAGCTACGGGATGAAATTTGGTATGTGGTCTTAAAACATAATTGTAGGTTCAATCAAATTCTTTGACCAAAATCGTCACGAGTCTGTCTTGTATGTCTGAGGGTCATGCGAACGCTATTAAAGCTGAATAGTAGATGGATAAAATTTGGTACACAGTTTTATCGTCATGAATGTATAGGTCGTCATAAAATTTTGGGCCAAATCGTCAAAAGAGTTGTTTGTCTGTGGTCGGTATATAAGGCATCTCCACGAGATCCTTATGTCTCCACACGCAGGTCGTATTGAAGCACACTTCTAAAGGCACGATATTTGACTCCTGCTTGGCGCTTTTTGCTTTTCATCCGATTCTCCATGCCATGCGTACTGAGAGCAATCTGTGCGCGGAAAGATTGTCCATGAGCTGAAGTAGAAATCGGTACATTTAATCAGGAATGCATCTCTTTTAAATTTGATTTTTACCTAAATACTTTCTGATAGCTCATTGGTTTCCCTGCAGGTCAATGGGTTCGAATTTTTATCCACGGGTGGGAGGGAACACAATACTTTCGAGAAGTATATGAGAAAGTTTAGGAGACCACTCGCCTGGTTTTATATTTCAAGGATTTGCATTAAATATACAAAGTAATAATAAAAAAATGTCTTCTATTAGAAGATTGCAAACGAAACGAAAGGTTGGCCTCTCTTAAAAAAAATTCTTGCTTTTTCTGGCTCTTAAAAATTTATTAACGAAATGCAGACAATGAATGCCAGAACTGAAACTAAAAAGAACTAAAAAGATATTTATCAATTTGACAAAAAACTAGTAAAACTTTCAAATAAAACGCATAGAAATTAGAACTTGATAGTGTTATAAAATGTGTAACAGAAGAGTAGAAGATATATATAATTTGATTTTAAGAGTATTTAAACAATCACATTTCCAGAATTGTGTTTCATCAAACATGATCAATTATAATATAAATAATAAACTTCTTCAAGCCTACAATTCCTCTCTTTGCCAAAATTTGTGCTGAAGATCTAATTCATAGAGTTTTCACAGGTTGCGTTAATTTAAGCTCAAAATTGTATTTAATTAAGAATTTGGCCAAAAAATCGTCTTTTCATAAAATTGCTAAAGTGCATAAAAAAATAAAGAGGTAACTTGGAGAATATTTAGGCTCGCGATATTAGAGCCTGGTCTAATTAGTGTGAATATTATGGCTTTAACAAAGAACCTGCGAATCAAGGGTTGGTAACAATCAGATGCGTCGTAGGGTCACCACCTGAATCATTTCATTTTCAGGATACCACATCGCAGGTCTCAACATCTCAGGCGGATGTATCAGTGATTCGGGCGTGGGGGGTAAGTCCATAACAATTTTGTATCGTCCATCTGAAAGTCAACCATATGGCTTATAGAACGCAAAGATATTAAAACAAAATAAGGAGAAGTTTTGTAACCTGATAAAGGGTAAAAATATCAATATTGTAACAAACCAGCGGGAGTGTTCTCCCTAAACTTTCTGCATACCGTCGGTGCCAGTTTTTTCCTTCCTCCGATGGTAAAAAGAATTCAACTATGTTACAGAATCCAATATGACGAATCAGAAGGGGTTTTTTTTATAGTGATTGACAAAATCAGTCAGAAGAATGAAATTCAAAGAGATGCGTAATCGATTTTCCTCTCCACAATGAGTATTGCCTTACTCCGTATGTAAAATTCTTCTGTTTTTCAGTGCCATGCGCGTGAAGATACGGATTCTTTCAAAAAGTAAATTATAGGACCGACAGACAAGCCACCTTGAGGTTGCCTTCTATACGAACCTACATTCATGACGATAAAAACTGTGTATAAAATTCTTAGCATATGCTTTTAATCCGAGTTGATGAGCGTTCGTCATTTCGAACATACAGACAGGCCGACTTCCCATTGATGGATGATTTTGTTCAAAATTTGATGAAATCTAAAATTATGCTTTAAGAACCACATACCAAATTTCGTAACAATAGTTTTCGAGGTTATCGTGATCCCGGAACACACAGACATAATTCCAAGATTGCGTTTTCAGGAGGTCTAAACGTGGGTCGTCAAAATCGGTTAGATTTTTTTTGACGATTAATACTCTATTTGTGCATACTTCGTATACGAGAAAGTAAAACGAACGAAAAAGAAGGGAGGAGAGTATGCTATTTTATGAATTCTCTCAGAAGGTATGGAAGAAGAGAAATGCTCTCACTCTTGCTCCTCTTTCCGCCTATCGTTATATTGATGACTTGATTGTATTTGATTTTGACAATACCGGTTTTGATGATCTGCTATCACAGAACTTAAATTGAATAAAACCAATGATGATATCAATAATTGTAATCCAGAGTAGTGGTGGTAAGATTCGGGAGTTTCGGTTCCATGTCATGACAAGAAATTACACTTTAACACAGGGCTATTCCTCTTTGTCACTATCAAGCCAACATAAGGTGAAAGTCATAAAAAATACCATCATTCTCAAATCAAAAGTCAAAAATATTTGCAACAACCATTCTGATGTCAAGGCCATTGACAATTTAAATATTAATTTAAAGTTAAACTGCCCTGTATGTGCTTTTAGGTAAAGAACTGAAGAAATTTATTGATTTCTTAGTTTTTTATAGAGTAATTTTTTTTACTTCTAAGAATTCTCGATTATTGCTGTAAATAGCAATACTCGTACCACAACTTCTGACATTTTAGTAAAGGCTCCCACTGGAAATTTCTTTTGAATTATAAAAATAAAAATGAAAATAAAGGGTATAAAATGCGTTCAAACAATTAAAATAATTTAAAATACTAAAAAGCAAAACAAAAGTATAAAAAACATATTACTCATAACAACAAAAAAATCGTTCGGTTAGCAAAAGTTTACTTTGTTAAAGCGTCTTCTCATTCAACCAGGAACTGACCCTTTTTCAGACTATGTTTAAAAGACTGTTTTGGGTATTTCTTCTTTGTGCATAAATGTTTTTCTTCCTTATTTTGTTTCCAATTTTTCCGGAGGTTCAGACATGAAATTTTAATTTCGATCTTAAAGTCATTTCTCGAGGGAAAGCTATTCAATTTTGAATCTGCATGAATGGAGGCTTCTGGTGAAGGTTCATCCATCAGTTCTTCTTCCTCCTCGTTCTTTTTTTCGTCGTGCTTGTTAGTATTATTGACATTTTACCTCTATCACAGTTAAACTGCTTCACTCCCTACGTAATATTCTTAATATGTATGCACCTATGGTTATCCTCAGACGAGATTTCTTGCGTTCTTTTCTTTTTACAAAGTTATTAATGGTTCAGTGAAGTTGTAATGACATAATGAGCTCCAATAGATTTCATGTGCCCTTAGATTTTAAGAAACCAGAGTTCCTTTCCAAATTTATATTGGGGTAATTATATTAACGGGTTCTCGTTATATTGGTTTATAAAATTTTAACACGTTCTCTGATGAACTTGACATTTTAATATATTATAGGTGCTTTTAAGTCAGAATGTTTTGCATCTTTTAAATACACGATATGTTTTATTTTGCCTTTCTACAACTCTAGATTTTTATACACTGTTGATTTTCCGTGTTCTTATGTATTCGACCAGTTTTTTGGCGCCGTGTTTGGTTATTTTTATCTTAGGAGTGTTTACATTTTTTTTAAAATCTGAAGTGTGTGGTTATGTTTTAAACTTTTAAACTCCAGTGTGTTTTTATTAGACACAGTGTTTGCGTGTTTGACTTTTTTTGACCATGCTTTTGGAAATGAACTTTGGTATTTTTTTTAAAAAAATACGGCTTTTGGTGTCATAGATGTGTCCTTAAAGAGTTTTGTGATTATGTGTTTTCGTTTTTAATTATATATGATTTGCATATGTTTTATGGTTTATGTGACTGTGGTCTACTTTTTTTTGCTTTCTAAGGCATATTTTTAAATTTTTATTTACTCATTGTGACTTTTGACCTTTGTGTTTGTCAGAACTCTGTAAATGGAGTTTTCTCTGCTTTCTTTAAATAAATAAATAAATTTTGTTTTAATATCTTTGTCTTCGCATTTTGCCAGGATGAAGCTGCACTTACGCGCACCAGATAAATTACTTCTATTGTGTTATTTTGTCTTTATTAGATATTTTTCTATCCTTATGAAACAAAACACGTTAACTTTACAGACTTTCCTCACCAGCAATAAGAATCATAAGAACGTTAAGCCTTTGACAATTATTGTAACGTTCTTTAAAAAATATAATGTCGCTGTAAAATGTTTTCGACCGCGTCAACACTACAAGAACAAATGGAAGGAGCTAGAAAGTACAGGAAAGTTTTAATTGTCAGCCAAGAAAGCAATGTTGTCACGTTTTTTTTAATATTTTTTAAAAAAGGAAATTAAGAACAAAACAGTTGTAGCGATTTTAAATAAATAAAATTCTGGTTTAGCTCTGAAGAGAGAGGAGCACCACCCAGCAACCCCCCTGGATTCTGCGATCTCAAGGTGCAGAAAGGGGAAGATTATTTACTTACAGAAAGGTCTAAATTTGAAATCCCAGCTCAGAATTTATCTCAAGTAACGACTCAAAACCGCCTCACTTCGAGATGGCAGACAGACTGGGATAGCGAAGCGGGAGAGACTTATCCATGTATCATACCAAGTCTCAAACATCCCATCACCCTGGAGGTCCATTCAATTCGTCTCGGCCGTGGGGCCTCCCTGCTTCTTGAAAGGTTCAATCTAGGGATGTAAAATCACAATTTTTTTTGAGTAACAAATATTTTTTTGCTATTGCTATTTTTTAAATATCTATTCCAAATAACTGTTATTTCCATCACACTTTAATTTTCAAAAGTGTTATAAAGAATAAGTAAAGTGTTCTAAAAAATTCAAACAAAAACTGTTTATTCTTCTACTTGTGTTAACACTTTCTATTAAAGTTTAATGTTTAGTTCTTTGTATTTGTCAACAGATGGCGCCGAAATTCTTGTAGAAAGATGGGCTTCCAGTTCACTGTTACAATCAATGGTAATCAATCACAGAAGTTTTCCCCTTCGGCGTCACGGTCGCAATTTTCAGTGCGATCACAGTATGGATCACTTTCCGCGACTATTCTTTTTTTATACAATTACCGCGATTCCGTCAATCAAAACGAATACTTGCTCCATTGGGTTTCCCGACGAAGCTTCGAATTACAAAAGCGATGTTGCTCATTCTAGAACGCATATCACAAAGGGAGGGTGATTCACAGAAGACATCTTAAACCGCGATGGGGAGGTTCGAACTGTGATATAATACGGGATAAAGTGACGAGGGTAGTGGGGTGTTCTGCACGTGGTGAAGAGTGACCTGCTTACCTGGAGGTCAACCTTGTGAAGACTCTGTTCCCCGAGAGGGGTTGTGGTGATGATACCCCCGGGTGAAAGTAGTTCCGTAGTTTCATGGCGCCATCTGGTGAGCAATATATAAGGGCAAAATGAAACCTAGAAAAATTATATTAAAGAAATTTTTAAAAACGCTTTGCGTACTTTTATACAAATGAAGATCGCACCTTTTGATAGTGGTATTTAGGGATGTATAATCCGATTTTTTTTGAGTAGCTCTTTTTTGCTATTGCTTATTTTTAAATATCTATTCCAAATAACTGTTATTTCAATCCACCTTGTAATTTTCAAAAGTCTTATTAAATATAAGTGAAGTGTTCTAAAAATTAAATAAAAAGTATTCATTTTTAATACGTTCTATGTTGTTTTAATGTTTAGTTCTTTATACACAATCCTTAATTGGCGCCAGCAAAATTCTTTTGAGAGGATTTCAGTTTGTTTAGACGTCTAAGTTTATCAATCAGAACCTTGCCCAGCGTCACAGTTCCCGTCTTTTACCAACATCAGTACTTCTTATTTCACTTTCAGACCTTTCTATTGCTACTTCCACAGTTTCAGACCTTTCTATTGCTACTTCACAGTTTCAGACTTTTCTATTGCACTTGTTTCAGACACTTTATATTGAAAGAGCCACAGCTGAACGATTTGATTGTACCAGGATCAAAACCGATATACTTCGATGCTATCTTATGTATTTGTCGTAACGTAACTGAAATTACTTGAATTTTGAGTTGCATGGAAATAGTTTATTTTTTAGTTGATTCTTCTGTGGGTATATTTTGTTTGTAACATGGTATATATACTTTTAAATAAATTACTGATAGCACTTAACGTGCTATGTGCTCTCTATTTACTTTGGAATTAATTATGTAGCTTGCAAGATTAAACATATTTTGATTGGCGATTTTTTTTTTTTTCTTGTTTGCCGATTTACTCTCATTATTTAGATTTAAAACGATCGATGAATGAGACAAATAAGTTAGATAAAAAAAACACAAAACATTCTTTTCTTATTCAAGTGTATATGTAAAACAAATTTTTGTATGAAAACTAATAATAATCAGTCAACGAAACATAACGCAATCAGTAAAATTATTTATTCAGACATAATCTTGGCTTGGTTTTGAATGTAAACTTGTGTTTATTTTGCAGAAATATACTTTTAAGTTACTGTTCAATTGAATTTCCATGCTTATAATAGGTTCATAAAGACGCCATTTACAATTGTATGTCGTTGTTATATAAAATTAGGCATTTTCAAGATGTAATAGTGGTAGTTGATAACTGTATGTTTTACATATGCTATTTTAATGAAAGGAAACTTGGTAAGCTTTAGATTATTGTACATTATTTATTTATTACCTTATATGATGCGAGTCGGTTTGGCAGATTTATAAATTGTGTGTGTAATGTGCCTTGTAAGTAAAGAATTACTTCACAACTGATATTTCAAATATAACTATGTTTTTATATAACTACAGTAAAATTGGCATGGTTTCCCCAAAACTAAACAGAATGAAGATAGTTTAAGTGGTTATAATTTTTTGTTTTTGTTCACCATACTTGTTTATAAACTGCACTTGCTTGGAGAAAAAATTGTTTTGGAATGTATTTGCATAAGAGTAACATACACCGGGAAGATCAAATTACTCTCATTATTTGAAATTGAGTTGATAATAGTACTATACAAAATGAAAAGTTTAGTTACCAACCCAGACAGCATAGTATTCCCTGTATATAAGTGTTTTGTTTTTTAAATACTTTTTTTTAAATGAAAATGTTTCTTGAATAACTTATTTCTACTATAAAATAGACAGTGTGTATTTATTTTATATATTGTTCAGCTTGCTTGGTTTGAAACTCGGAGATAAAGTATGGAGAAAGAAAACCCTGTTTAAACCCAGCTAACTTTCATGATCACAATTTCTTTGTAATGGCATTTTCTAATTGTGCACTACATTTAGTAAGATTTTCTTGAGAATGGCTGGATGCATCTCAGTATAATTTTCTGATATTACTGTATTTCAAGTAATCAGCTAATAGTATTTTTCTGATTAATTCCTTCATTTCATAATTATTGATCTTTTTCTATATGTGGCCTGCTTTATCATCAAATTATATTGAATTTGCTTACCTAAAGAAAAGTTAAATATAAAGAAGTTGATTTTAAAAGTATATTAAAAGAAATTGAAGTTCCGTCCATGGGAAATATTGGCTTTATGTAGAAACTTCTGAAAACTCTGTTTTCTATTCATTATATACTTTTATATTTTATATAAAATATCTAATATTTCATTCAATATATATGATGCAAATTCAAGTATTTTTATTTCATCATACAATTTATGAACCATATATTTTATGAAGCAGAATAAATTAACACTAAATGGGAAAGAGAAAAAATGTAAAATAAAAAGTTAAATTTTCTTTTTCAAATTTAAGTTAACTTCATCTTTTTCTATTGTTACCAAACAGAGTTTTTCATTCAACAGTTTATTAAGCTATTGGATTATTATTTTTTTATTTTTAATGAATGTTTACATGGGGTCCAGGTGGGGTAAAGTGGTCATACATCAAATAAAATGCTATAACTTTGTAATGAATATTCATTATAAATGTAATCTTTTTTATTTTAGCTTTAAAGATAGTTAGACAGTTTAACATTCAAAATTATACTAATTACAACACTTTAGTAGGAGAAGAACACTTACCATTTTGTTTGTTCATGTGGCAATTTTGAAGTTGGAATACCTAGTGAAAACCTCCCTACATGTTTAACTAGTTTTTCATTAAATTAACTCTGCAGGAAACTTCAGATATAGATTAAGAATACTTCCTCTCAACAGATAAAGCTAGGATGAGTACAGATATTATTTATAGTAATTTATAAGTAAGATGGGGTAAAGTGAGTGTAAGGGATAGGCTTAACATGCATCACTGTTTTAAAATTTCTTAAAGCAATTTATTAGACGAATTGTTAGTTAAATATTAATTTAAGATATATTACAGATTATAATTAAGATATGGAAACTGGGTAACCCCAATTTTTGTACCAAAACCAACACACTTAACGCATATAAGAAATCAATTGCAAAAAGGATGTACTTTTTTTGGTATAAACAAATTATTTCATGCTACCTTTTATTCTTTTACAAAGCTCATGTATGAGCAATAGACTAAGGTGGTGCAAAAAAATAGACTAAGGAAGAGCTTTAAATTATCCATTTTAGATTTGCAAAACCTGTTCTTTTAATTTATGATGGGCACTGAAGTTGCATGACTTATGGAACTACAAAAGACAAAATACGTGCTAATTGCACTAAAATTATATTATAGTGCACTCTAAAAATTTGACATGAGCTGTACTACAATTCTATAACCACCTGTTTCATCTATACATGAGGCAGTATAGAATTCAAGAGAAAAAAGAAGGGATTCAAAAACAATAATGAAGGTTTTGTTGAAATTACAGTAATAAAAACTACAAAAAAAGAAGAGATGCAAAACAGATAAAGCAATACCAAGGAAAAACTTGATAAAAACGGAAGGTCTTAGTCAAATTAATTTCTGGTACGATAATCAATTATCACAGATTTTCTGTGAGGATGCCAGCAAAAATATGTAATGGGAGGGATCGAAATCAAAGGGCTTGTGGACAGGTTTCTGTGGTAAAATGGGAGGCTGTCAATAAAATATCTAAAACCAGACTAACCACACCTTTCAGCCAACATTGTTCAGGTAGAAGACAGATATCCTTAAAATTTGCGGAAGTAGGCCAACTTTTAATCATAGGTTATTAAAATGTATAATTTGATCTAAATAAACTGATTTTCTTTTAAAATTTGGCTTATATTGAGTTTTTGTTAAATATTTTTTAAAAACTTTGCTTACTTATAATGTGCAGGTTTTTTATGAACCTTTTTTAATTACCCCAATTACCACTTTACCACCATGGCGGGGTAAGTGGTCATAAAACATGACAAATGAGAAATTGTCATAAAATTGTTAGAAATCAATTATTTTTCCCCTAAATTTTAATGCAATGTGTTTTGCTAATAATGAAATGTAAAATAACAACAAAAATATAAGAATTATTTTAATTATTCTTATATTTATAATCCAGGATTAAAAAAATGGTTTTTATGACCACTTTACCCTAACCTATTAAAACAATTTTCAACAAAAAATTTCATTTCTATGTTTTTTCTTAGTAATAAAATATGCTGTTTTCCATTTAAATGTGTTTTTTGGTTTCAGTTGCAATTTTATATCATATTTATGTATACATGTAATAAAGATGATTACATACTTCTCGTGCTTCATTTACAAACATCAACATTGTTTGAGAATGCATCTCTCAAATATCTTTTCCATGAAACTACTAATCAATGTACGGGTTTAATATAACATATAAAATTTTATTGTATTTACTCAATCTGTTGGATTTAGAATGTAAACATGTGTTCACTGCAGTTATTATTATGAGCCTTTTTTAAAGTGATGGCATTTACATTTTCTATGCTTTATGATGATGTATATGTTGATAATTTGTACCGGAGTATGTTTTTTAAGACATTGTGGCGAGAGATTTTCAACCTTTTTGTTAAAATATATAGTAAAGGTATTTCTATGTCTAAAAACTAAACAAGCCTGCATTTTTTCAAATTTCAGTTCTAAATTGACATAAGTTTTCTGGTTTTATATAGTATTTATAAAAAAAAAAATTGACCCTGAATTTAATAAAGCCTAAATATCTTTAATGAAAATGTAAAATCTACAGTATAAAAATAGCCTCATAAAGTATAATTCTATTTCAGTTACTCTGATTCAACTTTATGTTTGGTAAGTGCAGTTGCCTCAGACAACTTTTTGAATTATTGCGTATTAACTTTTACACTGAAAATGTTCAATAAAATAAATATCTGTTAATATATTTTATTAAATATAATAATATTTAATAATACCATCTATTATTTCAATATGTCATGTTTGACAAGAATTTACTTGAAATTACCTCCTAAACATGGTTCTTGCTTCTAAAATGAGTTAAATAAATAATAGTTTGCCAGGCAGTGGGATTGTAATATATGGTTACATACCTAGCAATATTTATTTCTGTATTTTATTGATTAAACGCAGCGAGACTCATCTGTTTTCTATTCCTGGGGGAGGAAACAATTTGTATCTGCAATGATTATTTTCCAACAAATATTTTCATATGGTGGGCATATTATTTATTATATAGTTTATGCAAAATGATTGACGCCAAATTGAATGTGGATAAAACTTAAATATCACCATTAAAAAATTAGTTCAACAATAATAATTCTATTTCAGTTATTTTATACAACTTTATATTTGTTTACTTCCAGTTGCGCCTTTTTTGTAACTAAAAAAAAACTTTTGAAACTTTTAACTACCAAAGTGGGAAAAAAAGGAGTTCAATACATATATGTTTATATTATTTTTATTAAAATACCATCTAATGCAACTGTTGCTCATCGTGTCATGTTTTGATTATGATTTGAAATTACTTAAATGGTTTACTTCGAAAATAAACTAAATAATTTTCCAGAGCAGGTATTGTGTGGATTTTTAGAGGTCAAACCAGCAGTCCCTGAAAATTTGACCATATTCATTAAATTTTTTAAAGTTTGAACGTTATTGGGGTTCTGTCAAAAGTATACCTCTATAATCATTACATATATTTTTTGTTTTTTCTATTACGGTATAATTTTATTCTATTGCTACAATTTTCTTTTTTACACAACAGATGTGAGGTAATCTATATATTGATGATATTTGATAAAATGCCACAATGTAATATTTAAATAAACAAATACATGTTTTATTTCATTTTAAGATTTAATATTTGTAATACATATTATATATAAATTCTTTTAGCGTGTCTACTCTGGTAAACTGTTTGAGACCACAGACTAATATGTGTTTGACGTGACAGATTTAAATCATCCATTTTGCCATTTCATCAGAAAAGTTTTTTTTTATAAATAATCATCAGCTTCCTCTTGGAGTGGAATTTCACTGCAAGGATTAATCAATTACAAATCATTCACTCTAAAATTCGCCACTAATTTCTTTACAGTGTGAACGTAAACAGTGAATGTTTTATTTTATTAATTTAATGTATTTGTAACCTATTACATACATAAATTTTATCTTTCTGCACTCTTCTCCCATATGAACTTTAACTATGCCAAATCTCACTCCTCCGTGCTCTGTGTGCTTAAAAAAGTTCAGTTTTTCCTTCATGTATTAATATATAGATGATATATGGTTATATTTTTGAAATTATTTGCTTCTGTAATTTATTGTGATTGGTACTTAATTGAAGACTCATCTGTTTTCAGTATTCTTCAAGGGAAAGAAATAATTTATCTACTTAATTATTTTCCAACAAATATTGTGTCCATATAAATTTGGGCATATTATTTATTATAGGATTTGTGCAAAATTAATTTACGCCATTGATCATGGATAAAGCTTTAGTAAAGTAATCTAACCAAAAATTTACAGTGAAATTGCATTTGCCCATAGAAGTGTAATTTCTATTTGAGTGTTTTATACAACTTGATAGTAACAACTTATATTTATTTAGATGCAGTTGCCTTGACCAACTTTTAACTCAGAAAAGTATTCGTATTGAATATTTGTTCATTATTTTATAAATATTATAATTACTACCATCACATCTGTTGTTCATCCCTGTCATATTTTGATTATGATTTAAATTACTTACAAGTAGTTAACTATAAATAATTTTGCCAAGTGGGATTATGAAATATGGACATATACTACTTGAAATATTTATTTCTGTATTTAAAATGATGTAAATGAAGACTCATCTGTTTTCTATTCTTGGAGATAATTTATACTGGCAATGATTATTTTTCAACAAATGTTTTCTATATGTGGTTAGACATATTATTTAGTATAGGGATTTATGCAAAATAATTGACATAGTGATCATGGATATTTTTATTATCCTTACTAATGAAAATGATAATTTCCTTAAGAAATTTACCATTAAAATTGGCATTCATGTAAAGACGCCATTCTATTTCAGTTAATATTTATACAACACTTTTTTATTTGTTTGATACAGTTGACTCAGAGCAACTTTTAACTGAAAAAAATGTTAAACAAATGGATATCTGTTTATATTATTAAATATATGATATTAAATACTATCATCACATTCATCATGCCACCATGCAGTTATAATTTTGAAGTACTTCTAAGTAAGAAATTACTTCGCGCTTCTAAAGTATTGTAAGTAAATAGTTTGGCAGAGCAATTCTGGGATTATGAGGAGCTGGTTACATTCTTGAAATTATTTACTTCACTTAAAAATGATTAAGTACTTAAATGATAGAGATAAATCTGTTTGTGATAACGGGAAAAGAAATAATTTATATATAATGATTTATTTTCTAACAAATAATTTTCATATGTATATTATTTATTTTCTTTTGCAAAATAATTTACCCCTAAATTTGTGGATATAAAATTACTTAGAGATTAAGTCCTTACTAATGAAAATATTTAGTTAAAGAAATTTACAAAAATTGCATTCATGAAAAGTTAACGATTCTATTTCAGTGTTTGATACAACTTTATATTAACAACTTATATTTGTTTGGGTGATTGCCCCAGGCAACTTTTGAATAACATTTATTAACTTTTAAACTGAAAAAATAAGATTTCTTTCTAATTTTTACGAAAAGGGTTTAAATAAAGGTTTATTAGTAAAGTTTGCGTAATCAGGAAAATAAATACTACACATAGAAGAGTAAGTTAACCTGTATTTAGCAGAGATTCAATGTGTTTATTAATTAAAAAAAACATACTGCAAAACAACATAATTTTAGTGCTAATATTAAGATAATGAACTATACAATTCAGCATAATATAGTTTTTTATAACTTATATTTTCAATCTGATCTTTTCAAAATATCTTATTATTAATTATTCTGGCCATACCATATTAGATGAATTTATATTCAGATTACACCTGTGTCCAATCTAAAAAAATATTAAGAGAATGAGAATTAAATTTTAATACACATGAAAACAAATTTGGAAGAAACTGCAACCGTTTATCATAATCCTAATTGCTCTGGCGAACTTCCACAGAAATAATTTCAATTATCAAACACGAGTGTATGATTCAACTGAAATCTACCCATTACTCAGTCAACAGCTGTGGCGGGCAGTCTTCACCGTCCGATCCGATGGTGAAATTCGGTCACATGTATACAAAGGTGATGCAATCATTCGAAAACATATCACAACAAGAGGGATGATTCGCGAAGAAGACATATTTCAAGACCAATAGCAAGTGAAGCTTTGTGGAAGCTGCAGAGCTTAGTTACAAGGAGAAACGTAATGAGGAAGAAATATAGAATTAGGTATTTGTGGTTTCACGTTCCTAAGGAACTGCAACTTTTCATAGCGCCATCTGTCGGTATATAGAACTAAACTAAACTTTGAAAAAGTTTATTAAAAAATCAAATAAAAAATTAAAGCTGTTTTACTTTGCAATTACAAATGATTGCACCTTTTTTGACAGTAGTATTCATCACTGGTATTTGTGATTTTGCGATATTACGTAGAAAATAACAGTTCGTCAAAAAATATTCGTCATCCCTAGTAGTATTCATTACTGGTATTTTGTGATTTTTTTATCTTGTAAATAACAGTTCGTCAAATATTCGCCGCCCTATGGTTCAATCTCTATCACAAATCACTTCGTACCTGTGGAAGTGACCCTCTACACTTGCTACAAGCTTCCAACTTTCTCTTTCCACATGACGAAACCAAGTGATCATCTCACCGAACATTGGTGAAAAAGCTGCCTCTCCAACAAATACTCAAGATCCAAAATCATCCAACCAGTGAACTTTCTTACCGATAATGAGGTCTTGTTTAAAATGGACCCTGGAATTGACAGTAATTTTTCAGACAGTGACCCGGACACAGTGGCGGTTTTCCGCACAGGCGTTAGAGGCGCTCGCCTCGTGCCTCGAAAATCCAGGGGCCTCAAAATCCATTCGACGCACACAGTGGAGCAAACTGATGGTGAATTAGAGACATTCCTTATTGAGGGGGGTCTCAAAACCTATTGGACGTTGTGAGAATTCAGAAATTTATATAAATTCCTAGAGAAAGACGCTACTAAAAGCACCCGTGTGGTCGGTCTGCGTGGGGTCTAAGACCTCCCACTTGAACTATGCAGCTTCCCTATGAAATACAGATTCGTACAATTGGACGGCGTCAACGAGGCGACAAAAAGCTAAAACCAGACTATAAAACTGTCGGGTTGTCACGCCCTAGGTTTGAGATTGAAAAAATCACCAGATTGATAGTATCGGATCAGCTGATCCAAAAAGGAGCAGGTCATGGACTTTAGGTCTCCACAGGCGAGAGCAAGTGACGAGCCATCATACGGACCTCTTTACCTTCCTCAACCTATCAATGGAAAATCGGGGGGAACGGAACAAGAAGAGAAAGACCCCATCTCGGGGAACGAGAAAAAAGATTGCAGAAGACGGACTTTCGGATTTTTGATCCGGGAGCGAAGACGTTAATTTTGATCGAGATTGTGAATCTCACCTGTTAGAGCATTAGCTCTGTTTTGCGAAGTCGTGATAGCAAAATCACGCAAGGTTTTGAGAAGTACCGTTGTACTTCTAGGGAAATATTATCTGAATAAAGCCTCGCTCTCCAGAAGAAAACGAATTGATTTTCACTAAAGCGATCGTAGAACATAAATGATCGCACCGAAGTGCGATTCTGAAGTCTAGAGACTTATTTTGAACTGTCGTCTTCCTCTTGTTAAGTCGTTCTCGAGGTAGAACTGATTTCTGTCTACAACTCCGAGCAGCGGATAAATTCAAGTCTCTTACCGTCCTAGAACCAGATTCTCTGAAGACTAGTAGAACTTTCTATCCCAATTAATCGAGACCGAGTTAATTATTTATCCTCTAATAGTCAAGAAATATGTACAATTAATCTCTCGTAAATATTTTATTTTCTTTCTATTAAATTCCTGGCATTTCATATTAGTATTGCTGTTTGACTTGCTACCATTTGTTCGACGCTGTCGAACACGTCACTACGTAAATTGTAGTGCTATGCCGACGGCGAAGTTACGACATTGGGTAAGGGTAGACGGCCTCAAAACTATTCTATGCACATCGTAAGGCTAAGCCTACGGCGAATTTTTTACTTTGGGTAGAGGGAGGGGCCTCAAGTCAGTTTGGCACCTGTGGCCTCATATTGACAAAATCCGCCACTTCCCGGACATTGATGTCGCTATCCCCCCAGTAACAAGACACTTCCAACGAGTTTGTAATGTTTTTTCCTCTTTTGTTCTTTCCTTTGAAACGCCGTTTCATTATTTTAGTGTTTGGTATTTAGTATGTCTCTTTGTATATTCACTTGGATTTATTATTTTATGTATTTAACCCACTGATCGGTCAGCTATTTTGATCTACTTGCTTTAAAGTCCTAAAAATTTGATTTTAAGTGAATAATTGGATCTTCATTGCGTTTAATTAAGTCCCTGAAATCTTAGGAATATTTTATCCATTGTAGTTTAAGAAATTATAGAGATAAACATGAATTACCTGCTTTTGAACTCAACACGAGAAACGGAAAAATACTTGCAAAACGCTTAGAGAGTTAATTTGTTTTATATGTTCTTGTTTTATATTTTATTATTTTTTCCATGTGTTATTATTATTCTATGTTTTCTTTTGCCCAATAAAGTTTCTGCGCACACCCATCAAAACTACAAACAGGAGATTTTTACCTCTGGAGTCAGAGGTGTGTCGTAGTGTAATGTAATGTGTATATTGTTCTCCAAATGATAGTTTAACTGAGTATATTTCTAAAATAGAAAATGTTTAGGAAAAATTTAAGAACCAGAAAAAATTTGTAAACGGAGACTTTGGGTTCTATTCTGGTACCCCGGTTGGGTTGGGACACGTCACTTTTCCCGTTGTTAGCCTGCGGAAAAAGTGACTTCTCCCAACCCAACCGGGGGTACCAGAATATACCCATTCAACGCGAAAAGTAAGGCGTGGGATCCAAGAGATGGAGATACTCGTGATACAGAATTGATGGAATTGATTTATCGACAGGACTTGATGTTGGTTAATAATCCAAATTCCCTTCCGGTCATATGATAGCACGAAGGGTGTAATGGTTTCCCATGTGTGATTTGATATTCAGTTCAATGATAATCCAGTTTGAACTTTTTTTATTTATTCACAACACACACACATATAAACACCATTACGACAAAAACATATAAAATATAAACATTACATAGCTTAGAGCTCGATGAAATCCACACCCGCCTGGGGGCAGGGTCAAAAGGTATCTGAGGCTGAATCCCCTCGGGCGTGGGGATGACAGTTCTATTTTTCCCTTTCTAGGGATTACTAAAGCCAAGTTGCTACAAAGGGAATTAGTTGGATGGATCTTACCTTTACAGAGAATATTGAGAGAGAGGAGAATAGTGAGTGGCTTGTTGGCACGAAAGAGATGGCAAGTGATCATAGACTGATAAACATCCAGATGGTATAAAGAAAAGATAAAGAAGAAATTTGGCGAAAGATTTAATGAAGTTAAAACATTCGATCTTAGAAGATACCTAAATCATTTGATTGAATCATTTAAAGAATTTGTGTTGCGATTCAGATGAGCTGATTAAATATTTTTATGAAGGTTTGGAATTAATTTGTGTTATAAATCAAAAGAAACGTTAACGTAAAGATAAACAGAGGGCCATTTGGTGGAATCAACGTCTTGATAGTAAGCGAAGCAAATTACGGGCCTTAAGAAGGAGATTCCATGAAACAAGGAAGGGAATAGAGAGAAGAGGCGGGAGAGTTTTAAAGAAGAAGCAAAATATAACAAGCAATATAAAAAAATTTTTATATAAAGTCAATTCCTACTTATATAATATTAGATATATTGAAAAATGTACTGCGCATGCGCAAAGATATGGCTAAAATATGGGGGCGCTTCGATGATCCCATGGGCCATCCATATATTCAAGAACCAAGTCTGTAATGTTAATAGTTTTCGAGATATAACGAAAAACGTACTGCGCATGCGCAAAGATGTGGCTAAAATATGGGGCGCTTCGATGATCCCATGGGCCATCCATATACCCAAGAACCAAGTCTGTAATGTTAATAGTTTTCGAGATATAATGAAAAACGTACTGCGCATGCAAAATATGAAATGACAGACAAGAAAGCGAATTAATATTGCGTTGTCATCTAGTTGTGAGCTATGTTAAAAGTTTCGAGTCTCCAGCTCATCGGGAAGTTAGTTTAAAATCGATTGCAAAATTTGAACAAGATATATATATATATATATATATATATATATATATATATAGGGAGAGGGTGGACTAATAGTAGGAATTGAAAAAGATGATTTAGGAAGCTATGAAACAGTGTTAACGGGCTTTCCTAGAAAAGTTCATACAAAAGAACAATATTGGAATTATTAAGAACATTATTAAAGATTAGAGGGTCGAAATAAAAATGCAAAGGGTAAAAAAGGAAGACGGAACATTTACGGAAACCTATCAGGAAAACTAAGGTTATGTCATAAAGAAGCAATTTCCTCAGATAAATGATGATTGTTTGGAACAGGAAACGATGAGTGAGGACATTGCATCGGATTTTTTGGAAGAGGAAATGGAAGTTTGCATGGAAAAGGAAGGTGCACCCAGTTACAACGGGTGAACTGATGAATTTATAGATGAAATTTTTTGCGCGGACAGAGAATAGTTAGTAAAATTGTCAAATTTTTGCATAGATAGTGGATATTTCCCAAAATGCTAGAAGCGTGTCGACATTATACTATAGTAGAACCCTAGTAATCCGGACATGCGCTAATCCGGATGGTCCATGGAGAACGATACAAACCGGAATCCTGCTCTGATCCAACCCATAGATCAGAAT